>PVKS010023808.1:0-31883 GCA_004027875.1 Aplodontia rufa | reverse complement strand
CTTCCTTTTTATTTTATCTACTTTTGAATTCTCATTCGATGAGCATATGTTACTTTTTAACTAAAAGTATCAGTAAAAATCCAACCTGGCTTAAAGGAGGTGATGAATAAATTATCTGTTTATTCAATTGAACTGTAGGTAAAATGAAATAATCTTGCTATGATAACAGAGGGAAAATGTCATTTTGATGTTTTTATTATATGAATAAATTCTTCAGTTGTATTTAAAAAAAAGAAATTTATTTGTTGAACAATCAAACAAGCTTGTAATGAAATAATATAATACATATATATAAATTCTGAAAATTAGATTTACCCCCAAGAGCCTCCCCAGTTACCCACCCTTTTACCTCCCCCCTCCCCAATTTCTTTAATCCACTGCAAGGAGGTTAGGGGAATAATTTTCATTTTTAAAAATTTGTGGGGGAAAGGTGCTCAATAAGAGACACATGAGTAAATCTTTTGTCTGGCAATTGTGCACATGTATAGTGAAAATACTGCAATGCATTTTTGCCAGGGCTGCAGCCTATCATCCTAAGAGTTACAGTGTTCTATTTAAACTGGATAAGCTACATTGTTTTTAAAATAAACATTCTACTTTGTGTACACTATGGTTTATGCTAATGAAATATTTTCCTTGCAAATATAACCACATGAAAGTCTTCAGAGAAATATTAGCTTGCCACATTATTCACATTATGATAATTTGACCAACATAAAATCCTCCGGGTATGTGGATGATACCAACAAAGCTGAGCACCATTTTGTAAATATCTAACATATGAGGTTTGCTGCCTTCATTTTTAGGACAGTCAGTCAGGCTCTGGAGTTGCCTGAGAGGTGGGAGATGACTTCAGAGACGTGAAGACTGTGGGAGGGCCAGCTGCGCTTGGATGGCCTCATGGCAGGGTTGTATGCAGTCGTGACATGGAGGAGATGGTAACCTGATGGAACTCACATCCAGGAGGGAGACAGACCATAGATACTCAGTCGAATAGAAACGAAGCAGAGTGGGGCTTGTGAAGGAAGCAGAGTGGAGCAGAGAAGATGGCTTCTTATTAGAGGGAGGATCAAGCCAGTCTGAAAAAAGTCCTGGGCAGAGGAAGGATGTATGAGAGGACCCTGGGGAGGCAGGAATGAAAAGGTGACCTGAGGAGGAGCAGTGGAGAGGATAGAGGTGGTCAAATAAAGGTCTGATAAGTTCTGGTGTTTTATGGCATAGCAAGGTGAGTATAGTTAATAGTAATAAGCTCAAAATAGTTATAAGAAAGGAATTTGAATGTATTCGCCATAAAGAAATTATACAATTTTGAGGGGATAAAGATATTACTGACCCTGAATTGATCATTAGCCAATGTGTACATGAATCAAAATATCACATTATACATCATAAATATGTACAAACAATTGCCAATCAAAGCTAAATAAAATTGAATAAACGATCCATGTAGAACATTTTTTTTATTTAGTGCCTACAAAGTGTGTACTTTACTGGGCACCGGAAGAGAACCCAAAAGCAGAATAAAGCACAACCTTTTGTTTCAGAATCTAACATGGGGCTACCTATGAGAGACTGTTGAACCTTCCTGAAGAAAGCAACGATCAGATCCAAACTTCTAAATAGTGCAAGAAGGCTTTCAATACCCATTTTACACCATTTAAAATTAAATGTTTAGTACTATTTTATAAAATTATTTTCCATCCTTTTAGAATCTTTGTATGTTTGGCTTTTCTCCCTCCAGATTCCCCTCAAATCTTTGCTCAGTTTTCACAGTGTGGATGACTTCGAAGGGCCATATCCAGGGAATTGGGCAGCTGCTGTCCTTCTGATTCTGGATGCTGCAAAATGCAAAGTCCCTGAAACTGCTTCCATCACACTGAATTCAGAGATGTATCCAAAGAGTCGCCATTTGAAGTCAAAGCTGTCCCCAAAGCCAGCAGCTCCTTCTGACTCTTCTGAGGATTAGGATTTAGCTGTGTTCTTGAGGTGGAATCTCTCATAGCATCTTTAGATCTTGCCTTAATTCCTAGCCTTCACCTGAAAAACATGCTTTTTTTCTGTTGCTATGGTTTGAATATGGTTTGTCCTCTCATATGAAAAATTGATTACCATGTGGCAGTATTCAGAGGTGGTGTCTTTCACAGGTGACTGTGTCATTTTGAGGGACAAAAGCCTTTCCCATAGCACTGACTTAGTTACCTTGAGAGTGGGCATTACATTTGAGCCCAACCCTTCTTACTTTCTCTCTTATGCATGCATCCACATGCCCTTCCACTTCTGTGCTATGTTATGACACTGAACAAGGCCATCCCCAGATTTCACTGCCAATCTCTTACTTCCAGCCTCCAGAACTGCACAAACTTCTTTCCTTTATAAGTTATTAAGTCTAAGGCATTCTGCTATAGCAACAGAAAACAGATGAAGATGTTTGTCTTGATTGGCTTATCTTTGATGCTGAATGGTGAGAATGTGAACAAAAATCATGGGGAAGGAACATTTCAGTGCTGGGAACTTCTAAAATTTGTTTGCTCTGATTCCTGTAAAAGAGCTCATGGTGTGTGTGTGTGAGGAAAAGGGCCTAGAAGTCTCATTTCCAACCTGAATGAGACATTTTTACTTATTATGCCAAGCAAACTCTGGGTTGCAGCCAGATTGAGAGGTGAGTGTGGAGGGACCCTGGTGAAGAGATCTGTCTGTCTGTCATTTTGCTTGGAAACTTTTTATTTTCTAGGTTGGGAGACCATCGGGCTCTGCTGTCTTTTTGTCTTTGTTACACTGGCATGAGGTGGCGTGGGGGTCCCCTGGCAGGACAGCTGTGCAATGAATTTGCTGAGACTTGAAAATTGGGAATGAAAGATGGAATATGGAAATCTAAACTCCCAAGAACACATGTGTTCAAAACTGTGGAGATCTGTGGTTTATGAACCATCAGCAAAATTAAGAAATGCAGAGGAAAGATTTTCAGACCACAGGTAAAAAAGCAAAAATGATTTCCAACCATATCTTTGTTAACAGCCTTGTAAGTAGGCATACCTCCCCTTTCAGGATGTTGCAGGGACATGTGGCTGTCAGGATCCCTGAGGTCGGCTACAGCCCAAAGAGCTGCAGTGGGTGGCAATTTATACAACCCCGGGATGCTTGTTTAAACATTTTGTTCAACAAGTAATTAAAATGTCTTGTAATGAGTTTATGGTGGCTTGGGATTGAGTGTTAGGAGCTGGAATTTCCATGAAATTGGGAAGAGTTGATAACTCCTGCTGATGAAATGAAGCAGAGGGGAACAGGGCCCAAAGTCCAGATCAAGGAGGGCATCTTGGGGGAAGCAGAGATAAGGGGTAGCTGGGCCCCTGTGTACTCTAAGACCCCTGAGCATATAGGGGGCTGATTCCTGAACTCTGACTTCCTAATAGTATTCTACACTTGGTTACTTCAAAGATCTCAGGCCTCTCCTGCCCAAGCATCCTGGGAAAAAGACTTCAGGATAAAGACCAACTGAGGTAGTTCCATATCTCCCCGACCCAGCTTCCAATGAAGGATCATTCTCAATACAGACAGCTAAGGGATGTCCCTGAGAGCACTTGGATCTGATTGCAGATGGAGACAAGAGAGCCTGAGAAATGAGGGAAGGACATGTCTGCTTGCAGGCTTTCAGGGAAGATGCGGGGGGGGGGAATCCCAACCTATCTTGAGCTCCCTGGCCATAATAGTTTATACAGCCTCAAATCCCTAATGCTCTCCCTCCAACCAACACCATAAAAAAAACAAACAATGCTTGTAAAGAGGTCTGTGCAGGGTGATCCACAGTTGATCCAGATCTGCTCTTGATCCTGCATGGGCCTGTCTGTGAGAACAGTGACATGTTTAATGACATCATGTGTCTATGGCAGCCTGTCCTGCTTTTGGTACAAAATTAATACTTGGGAAATATTAGCTGGCATCATTTTTGCTATTATTCCTTACTCTTTTGTCAGCCTCTGCCCTGACTTCTTCATTTGTGCCCAAAAGATCTAGTTCTTCATTTTGCAATTCCACAATGCACTCTTGTGAGTCTGAGGTTGCTCATGATTCACAGCTAGGGTGATGTGTCAATCAACATTGACACACAGCACCCTGTACCTCAGGATAGCCCATAGCCATGCAGATGGCAAAGGTGTATCTGATGTCCTTTGGGCTCAAGGTGACCCTCCTTTAGTCACCACAACCCCTTCCACTTCCTGACATTTTCCCCCACATCCCTGTCTGTGTCTCTCAGACACAGAGGAAGGAGGAACTAATTTGGTTGTAGATGGTTCAATACAAAATGTGGAAACCAAAAAAAAATTTTTTTTTAAGAACATGGAGACCAGCTGGACATGGTAGCATACATCTAGAATCTCAGCAACTCAGAGACCGAGGCAGGAGGATCACAAATTTGAGGTCAGACTCAGCAACTTAGTGTTACTCTGTCTCAAATGGGCTGGGGATGTGCTCAATCCCCGGTACTGGGAACAAAACAAAATATAACAAAATAGAAGTGGAGACACAAAATTCTGCTGCTTTATGTACATGATTAGGAATATGCTTAACTACTCGAATTTCCTGTTTTCTCATCTGCAAAGCAAATATACTATCTCCTTTGCAGGGGCCAGTTGTGTATGAAGCAGTTGTGTATGAAGTTAATCAGTTGTGTATGAAGCAGCTGGCACACGAAGGGTGTGATGAATGCTAGGTTGACGTCCTTACCTGTGCTCAGTCTCTTGCCCTGCCCACCTCTGGGACAGTTAAAAGGTGACTTGTGTCTCTGTGCACTATGCTACGGATGAAGAGCCAAAGACGAGAAGACCAGGGCTCAGAACCCAGATCCTCAGCACTCCAGCGTGGATTGTGATGAATAGGTATTGACCACATGCCCAGATTTCTTCTCAGACTCAGTGGATTCTGATTTCTCCTCTTCCCAGCATCCTTGTCTTATAATTGGCTTCCAGAGAGAATGAGAAGCCCAGGGCCAGGCTGAGGAGTCAGATGCCCCTGGAAAGCTGCAGGTTTGGGTGAAAAAGGAGATGGGGGGCCAAGGAAGGAAGTAGAGCAAGGACTTGTGGCTTTTCTAGAAGAAGATGAGAGCAGTGAGATGAAAAAGAACTGAAGCAGTGGAACCCTCTGCCTTTCCAGCCATAAGCTTAGTAGAACCCACAAATTCGTTTACTCTTTGACAGTGCTGCCATACAGTTTACCATTTAAAATAGGACATTCAGAAACAGAAAGGGGACACCATCAGTTATTTTGCTGAGGTAGGAGGCAGACATGGGATCATCCCAGGCATATCAGGATGCCTGATAACTCCATGCTTCGAAAACTTTGAAAGGGCACCTGAACAAGATCAGGGATCCTTTGATTCTTGATTCCTCCTTTGGGAATCTTGGAGTTCCAATCTTCGCCTTTTTAGAACCCATGTTCCAGGAGCTGTTCCCTGCATTTTTCTGAATGCAGACCCACGGCGTGGTGCACAGTGACCAGGCTTAAGAAGTCAATAGCGGGCTCAGGGAGCCCACTCCATTGGCACAGACTCCCCTACAGGTTCCTTGGTGGGATAAGGCTTCCAGTCCTCTTTCTACCTGAGAACAAGGACTGTGGAAGCTGAAAGGAGACAAAGTCTCCTTCTTCTATAAAAGCAGAGTGAGAGTTCAAACTTCGGACTTTCCTAGCAACGGCATAGATAAGTTTGGGAGTCAGAGATAAATGGGTTTTGGATCCAGAGCTGCAGTTTCGTGTACTTGACATTGGGAGCTTAACTGGACCCATCTGAGTCTGAGCATCCTTGTCTCTACGTGTGATTAGTAGCATCTTGATAACATGCATTAGACACATGATTTACTCTGGAAGACTGAATGATATACTGATATAAGAGCATAGAGCAGGAGGCTTAATTGTTTGCAATTACTGCAGTATGTTTTAATTTTAAGGTATCACCATTTAATCATAAAGCCTATGGCTCTCTAAGTGAAAAAAGTAGCCATTAGAGGCATACCTTAACAGTAAATCAGAATATGGTACAGTGTATTCTGATTTTAGAATGACTAGAATTTTTAAAATTTATTTCATTCGGAAATTTATTTGTTGAACAATTAAACAAGCTTCTAATGAAATAATATATGTATAAATTCTGAAAATTAGATTTACCCACAAGAGTTCCCCCCCGCAATTACCCACCCTTAGAATAACTAGAATTTTTTAAAAGTGCTTCTCAAGTAGGTAAATTCACTGAGGAAGGACATGCTGGACTTATTGTTGGGTCTGTGTACACTAACTTTTTTGATTAAACCTACAATAAAAATTGTATTTTACACTATCATGTGCACAACCAGACAGACACACACATAGATGGATCTTCCGCTTAGTAGTTATGATGTATGCCAACGATTCATCTTATTTTCTTCTTTCTTTTCTATTTTATGGTATTTCATGTTTTACAATTGCTGCTTCTGACTGCTGCATGCATTCTACAGCCTCGATTTACCTAGTGTTTCTTCTCTGTGGACTCTTCTTTAAATCCTGGATAAATCCTTCGGCCCTGGAGCCTACAAACTCTGCTTGGGGTGCTGCTGCGCACAGAGCAAGGAAGAGCTGTTTGGTGCATTGGTGTCAGAATCCCTGACTCTCCATGTCTGAGCTCTGGGACATGGAACAGTTTTTAATGCTGCTCTGAAGCTCAAGCACTATGTCCATGTCATGGGGCAGTGTTGGTATCTGTGGGATCATCTGGGTGACTGAAGACAGAGCTGAAAGTATCCCTGGGCACAGCTGTCCCTGGAAATGTCAGCCTCACAGAAAGCACCTGACCAATCTACACCTTCTCCTCCTGAGAACTCAGTCCTGCTGATTTGCAGTGAGCTAATGCACACTGGATGCATTAGCCTTCAGTTTCACCCTTGACTCCTGAGCAGGGGCAGCTCACACAACTTCTGTGTTTGTGCTCCCTCAAAGGAAGAACTGGAAAAAGCTGGTCCATGGTGGGCCTCATCACCCAGTGCTCAGGTGGCAAGGACAGCCACAGCCCTGAGGTCAGGAATGTCCAGAATGGTTGTTCACTCATGGCCTACAAGCCCATGGGACCAGGACCAATGGTCTCGTGTTCAGAGAACTGCCTGGGAAGAGGGAATAACAAGGTTAGCCTGTGGCTGCTTCTAGGGCCTTCCAGACTGACGAAGGCTAGCCACTCCTCCCCCTGACTCTCTTCTTGACTGTGGCTTAGAGCTTGGGTGCTGTCTGGGAACAACCTGCTCCTTCCAGGGGTTGGTCATCCTTTCAGGTTGGCTGTGAGCAGCTGCCTACGCCACTCCAGCAGCAGCCTGGTGGACTAAGGTCTGCACCCAGTTAGGGCAGTAGGAAAAGCACAGAGGATACTGGAAGAGAGGCAGAAAAGCCACATGGTTATGGGCTCATATTTCAAGCCAAACAGGCCTTGGTCTGAATTCCCACTCTGTCACTTCTTGGCTGTGTTCATCGGTGAAAGAACAATGCTTTGGCTTCCAGTAGCTGATTATATTCGATATGCCCTATTGGTTGCCAGAATTATGTTTCTCCAGGACCGCGGCAATGTCCAGCTATGTACTGCCCCACGTCAGAACTGCACCAAAGCAGACATCTGGAGCCAGGGACCTGCACTGGCTGTGGCTGTTACCCCTGTCCACCCAGTTACCAGCTGCAAAGTTCAGATCAACTGGGTCCCAGCCCAGTGCTAATCATCTTTGCGATTTGCCCAGGCGGTGTGCACAGGGCCACAGGGGAGGCAAGAACCCTAGGAAGGAGGTCCTTTGGGGAAAGGGAAGCTTTTTAAAATCTGGACTTACAGGGCATTGACCACTGTCATGTATTACGGTCTGGGACTCTGAGGAAAGGGTGAGACACAGGGGATTACAGAGAAAGGGCAATATGAGACTGCTGATACATGACCACTGGAGTGGGTCCGTAGACTGACTGAGCAGCATGGCCCTCAGAGTGCAGGGGAATGCACAACCCAGGCAGGCAGGTGTTTCTTTCTCTGTTAAAGAGATAAACTAAAGAAAGTGTCCGATGTGTTAACATTCTGTTGATTTATCATACAATCATTCAAAAATTATTTCTTTGATACCTTCCATGTGCTAGCAGGAGAAAATAATTAGTGAAAAACATGGGCCGAGTCCCTCCCTTATGGCATGGCACAGGAAAGCAGACAAGAAATCGGTTGACATGGTCAGGGGGTGCTGTGGAGAGAGTAGGAGAGGGCAAGGCATGCCAACAGGGAGAGGGGCATCTGCAAGGCCTTGATGGGCAAGGATTATGGGAAGGAAGGGGGTAACTCATGTGACATATAGGCAAAAGGACCATCTTGTACAAAACTCTTCTGCCAAGACTGGGGTCCTGGCCCATTTAGGGAGAGAAGGAGATCAGTGTAGCTGGAGCAGAGAGTGATCTGAGAAGTGACGGAGGCCAAGTGTACAAACTTTTATAGGCTGTTATTCTTTGTGAGCTGGGAAGATACTAATGTGCTTGAATTGAAGTGCTGTCTCCTACCATTGCCACGGGAAACTCTGGTAGCATTTGAGAAGGAACATGGTGAGAGGACATGAGGGTGAAGCAGTGAGCTACTGACACCTGTGGTTTGGACCAGGATGGTAACAGTGAGAAGTGATTGGGTTATGGAAGTGTTTGGAAAGTGACTCATTGAGGTTTTGGGTTAGCTCAGGGTTGGAGCAGATAATACAATAAATCTAAGATAAATATAAGGTCTTTGGCCTGATTTTCTGAAAGGAGTTACCATTTGCAAAAAATGAGAATGAGCAGATTGGGGGAGAGGTGCATTTTTGTTGTTTCATTTTGTGTATGATACATTTCAGGGCTAGGTGTGTAGGTCTGGAGCCCAGGAGAGGGGTCTGGGCTGGAGGCAGCACGATAGCATGGATATCTTCACCAAAACATGGTGTCCAAGGCCAAGGGAGCAGGTAAGTTCACCTGATGCTAAACAAGAACTGGAAGAAGAAAATTAAAGTGCAAAGGACAATGAGAAAGAGTGAAGCTGAAGAAACAGCCAAGAGAGGGGAACCCCTAAGAGCTAAGAAAGAGAATGTTTTCAGGATGGTGATCAATACTTTAAAATGATGGATTTCTCAACAAAGAACAGGTCTATTGGTGTGAGTGGTAGCATTAAAATTCTAATTGGAATAGTCAAGAAAGATGAGAAAGGAGGTGGAGAGAGAGTGGGCATAGGAAACATAGACCACTCTTTTGAGGACTTTGTGAGAGGAGAAACAAAGGAATATTGCAGAAGTAGTAGGGGAACATCAGGGTGAAAAGAGACTTTTCATATTTTGTTTTTCATCAGACTTTATAGCACATGGCATATTGAGTAAATGGAAAAATTTATGGTGCAGAAGTGAGTCAGGAGAGATGTTCTACTTGCAGGTGAGCAGTGCTAGGCTCCATATCCCAGGTGCAGGATGGTTGGGCATCCTGGGCCTCCACACAGGTGACAAGAACGACAACAGATTGGACAGGTGTACAAGATGCGAAGCCAGTGGAAATCTTTGTACTCTCTTTTATTCTGTAACTTGGGGAGCCAGAATGTGAGTTGAGAGTGAGGAGGAGGGAGAAACGAAGGAAGATTTAAACAGACAGAAGAAAAGTGTGG
This sequence comes from Aplodontia rufa, assembly GCA_004027875.1. Classification (NCBI taxonomy): domain Eukaryota; kingdom Metazoa; phylum Chordata; class Mammalia; order Rodentia; family Aplodontiidae; genus Aplodontia; species Aplodontia rufa. The sequence continues at coordinate 22,240 of PVKS010023808.1, read as the reverse complement.
AGCAAATAGGATAAGGAAGTTTAATAGGGTCACTTTCAGCACTGAGGACCCTCTGAAGATGTGTGTCATGAATTGAAAGAGACCAGGCAGCAGGGATGTATCTTTTACTGAGCTCCAATCACTTGGAAGATGCAGATGCAACATGGATTGAGTAACTGGAATTGGATTCTCAAGCAATTAATAGCTGCCAACATTCGAGTCCAAGGCTCCTCCCACTCAGTCATCCAACCTCTTAGGGTCCCACCTGATACCTTTCCATTCGCAACATTAATAAGAGGGCTGTGCTTCACGTTGCTTTTTTTCTGTTTGGTCTCATGGGCCAAGAAGTAAATGCAAACCTGTATGCTCCCAAACTGAGCAGAGCATGGTCTCCAACCCAGGAAAGAGTACCAAGGCGTGGACGGGACTTACCCAGAGACTGCCACCCGTAGGCTTGTCCTTGGCTCAGAGTCTGAGGACAATAGCTTTCATCAAGTATTTGTTCAACATCCACTGTGACCAGGCACTAAGAATAAAACCTCATGCAGGGCATTTGGGGCTTAAAAGATAGTGAGATGTCCTAGGAATGGACTCTACCTGAGAACACACTGACTCCAGAGTGTGTCCTCCTGCCTGGACACACTGGCTGTGGGGTGGACTCCGGATCTCCACATCAGGTTTATTGACTGGGCTCGAGGTCTGCACAGGCTGCTCAGTCATCTCACCACAGCAGTGTCGGGCCTGTCAAGTCAGTTACGGTGGGTGCTTTCAGTGAGGGAGGAGTGGCCTAGCCCTAATGGGATTCTGCACCTTTTTTATAGGGAAGATTCTGGGAGATGCTTCTGGGTCTTTGGTCAATCCTAATATGGTATCAGGCAGCAGGCAAAGGCTCATTCACCCCAGTGGTCTAAATGGCCTTTCCGGGGAGTTCAAGTTGAAGTCAGGGAGAAGGCTTAGGGAAGGCCCAGAAGAGGTTGACAGAAGGGCTGGGAGGTTTCCAACAACTCCCTGTGCAAACGGCAGCCCAGTGTCCAGAGCTTTCTGACTCACCACCTGCCTTGCCTGCTTTTCCTAATTGACCTTGCGACGGTTATTTGGGCATATATAGCAGAAATCCTCATTTCTACCTCAAGAGGCATTTATTTGGAAAACAGAAAACCCAGGGCAGGGAGTATGGAGGACCTCACAAGGGATTTATATACCTCTCCAGCCTCTCCATGGTCAGCCATGGGAGCCTCCCTCTTGGGTTCCCTGGTCTCATGTCCCTGTCTCTGTGAGTCTGTTGCATCAAGCTGTGGTTCCCTCCACTTCCCTGTCTCCCTGCTGTCCACAATCCTGAGTGCCAAGTCCTTAGCTGAAGGCACAGAGAAACTGAAGCAGAACTTAAGACTTTGCACTTCTAGGACAGAAAATCGAAGTGGCCCACAAGGTACATTTATCTACACTGTCCAATCAGCTGCAAAGGGACCCTCCCACAGCACTTCCTGGCCTCCGGGACCTCATCACTTTGTGAGTTCCGGCACTTATTAGCTGCTTTTGTTCAGTTTGTGGCTCATATAAGAAAAATGAGGGGAGCAAGAAGTCTGGAATCCAGCACTCCCTGCCCAAGATGCCCAGCTTCCTGTGTGAGCGGAACCCTGGGGCAGACCAAGATTCTTACTCTCATAAGAATCCCACATGGGCTCTCAGTGGCAGTCCTCCTGGACTTGGAAGACCACCCCTCCAGAGTCTGTTTCTCTCAAGTCTCATCTTCAACACTTTTTTAGGAAGTCCTCCTAGGTACTTGAAGAAGGGACATTTCTGCTCTAACTTTTCATCACACCTAGATGCTCCCTACTTCATTAAAATGCCCACTTCTTGCCCATCAGTCTCCCAGATGCCAGAGGAGGAGAGAAAAACATGTATCCTAATCCCTACAGGATCCACAACACCTAGCGAGTGCAGGACTGGCATCCAAGCTGTTTCTGGCTGAGTAAATGAAGAGGCTAGCAGGAAGCACTTTTTGTTTTGTTTTTGACACATCGTTCTGAAGGGTCAGCTGGTTGTCAGTTCATGTACTGTGGTTGTGGCGTGGTGTGCTGGAAGCATTGCAACACAGGCGCCAAGGACCCTACGGGGCACCCCAGCCAAGAAGCTTCTCCCCATCCATCAGCTCAGAAAGTCAGGCTCAGCTTCTACGACATTCTACATGGTGTCAGCTTCATTGAGGGACTCAGTGTTGAGAGGTGGATGTGACTCCTACTCCAGCTCTGTGGCATCTGCCCTGTAAGTGGCACTCACCCTGTAAGTGGCACCCACCGTGTAAGCAATGAGGTTCTGAGCATAGGAATGATATGTTCATGTCTGGCTCAAAAAACAAACTGGACTGGGCTGGAGCGGTGGCTCGGCGGTTACAGCGCTTGCCTGGCATGCGTGAATATACGAGTTCAAACCCCAGCACCACGTACACAACAAGTTGTCAGAGGAATGAAAGCCACATGAAAAACTAAATAAAAATTGCTTCTATCTTTCCCTCTCTCTCTCACTGTCCCCTCTTTCTAAAAAAAAAATAAAAAACAAACAAACAAAAAAAACCAACCTGGACTTGGACTTGACATTTGGGGCTTTCATGCCAGCCTCTCATTTGCAATGTGTTTGAGTGTGGACTAAAGAGAATGTGAACCCCAGGGCACCAGAGGTAGAGAGGGGCCACTTCTGGAGGGATGAATGTGGGTTTTATTGTCCCTCAAATACTGGCTGCTTCCATACACACTTGGTCTAATCCTTTCAGTTCTTGCCTCAATGTGGGAGCTAGGGAGACTGATACTCTGAACATGTGATGTGTCTCAAATCACACGGTAGGCAGACAGAATAAGATTTAAGTTCTTCTCTGTGCATCTTCATACCCATGCAGATTTTTGTGACCCTGCACTACCTCTCTTGGGGCCTCCTCTAACCTTTCCTTTCACTCAGTGCATGTATCATTGAAAAAGGACATAGTTATTGTCCTAACGAACTCCATTTTGCCCCTCTAGACTGTTCTGAATTCTTCCCAACATATCTCAAATTCCAGGAGCGCAAACCCTACAGGACTATACCTTATGATGGGAACCTGGTTGCTCCCGCAGGCAGGAGCAATCATCACATGATGGAAGGAACTGAATTGGCAGCAAAGATTCTTCAGATGCTGGCAGGACCATGCATAACCAGACCTGAGATAATGATCAACCACACCACTGTTTGGCCAAGACTGTTCAACTATGTATACTTCTTGTCCCTTCCACCACCTTCCTTTTATCCTATATAATCCTGCAGCTATTGTCCGTACCCTGAAGACAGGGTTTAAAATGTCAGTCCCCCTGTTTCTTCCCAGCATGGCCACGCTGAATAAATTTTTTTCTTGTTTCACCTCCATTTGTCTCTCCGACTGAATTCTTTTTCTTTTTTTAATTCAGAAAATTATTTGTTGAACAATCAAACAAGTTTCTAATGAAATAATATATATATATATATATATATAAATTCTGAAAATTAGATCTATCCCCAATAGCCCCCCCATCCCTCCCCCCTCCCAATACATCTCTACAAATGCCTTAGGTTGTATGACATTACACCTTATCCGGATTTAAAACATGATACTAGACCTCCTTTCTCAATGGTCAGGGTCTAGCTCCAGCCTCCACAGATGAGTGAAGACATTCGACCCTTGGTTCTCTGGGTTTGCTGATTTTACTCAGCATGATTTCATCCATCGCCATCCATTTACCTTCAAAGGCTGCAATATTATTGTTTCTAATTGCTGTGTAAAATTCCATGGTATATATGCACCACAGTTTTTGGATCCATTCATCCAGTGAGGGGCATCTGGGTTGTTTCCATAATTTAGCTATTGTAAATTGAGCTGCTATGAACATCGATTTCGCTGTGTCACTGTAGTGTGCTGATTCTAAGTCCCCTGGAAAAATACCCAGGAGAGGAATAGCAGGGTCATATGGTGGGCTCATCCCTAGTTTTTTGAGGATTCTCCATACTGCTTTCCAGAAGGGCTGTACCAGTCTGACTGAATTCTTGAGGCAGTGACCCCTGGAGTCAGGTCTCTGGCCCAGGATTCTGGTAACACAACTTAGCACCCATGTGGCATCCACCTGATAATTAATGGGGGGGGGTTCTGAACACAAGAGTGACATTGGTCACATCTAGGCCAAAGAGAGTTTAGGCTTAGAGATTTGGGGCTTTTGTGCTGGCCCCTCCTTTGCAATGTGGTTGACTACAGTCTACAGAGAACACACTAGAAAGTGTTAAGGATCACATTTTAGGAGCACAAGGGCCCTGTCTGTTGGATTCCCAGGCTCCAGCAGGGATGGCCAGCTGCAGGCAAATGAACCAACATCTAGCTTCCAGCAGGGCCCCTGTACAGGACACGATCCATGCAGAGTTCTGGCACCAATTTCAGGGATGGGGGACCTCTGTTACTTTCTACCAAGACCAACGAGGGTAGAATGGAGATTTCCTTCTCCAGAGTTGCTGGGAAATACTTAGCACCCTTGCTTAAAACCACCCTTGTGGAGTTCAGGACTCACCAAACCCATAGAAAAGGGTGCACCTTTACTCTGCTAAGAGTCAGGAGTGGCAATTATGACCTTAGAATTCTTGCCTGTGATTGTACGGATGGCCTGCTCCCACTAACAAATGCAGCCAGTGTTTGGGTCTGAGGGAGAAAAACCAAGCCTGAAAAATTTCATTTGATAACATTCATTTCAAATTCTTGGTGGCTATATTTGAATACAAATCTTTATTAGGAAAATTATAAGTGCAGATACATCTTTTGATTGATAAGACTTCAAAGTAGAAATTGCTGTTTCTCAGAGTTATTACTTATTTAAAAAAAAAGAAAGCACACACTGCATACAGGAAGCTGCCTTCTCCTGGACCATTTTCACATTATCTGGGAGATGCAATTTAAACAATATAAAATACAGTATTTATCACATTTAACACTGAACCCATCACTGCTCAAAGACTGAGAGCCTGGCGAGGTTGGGTTTGTAGGTGGTCTGCTTCTGGGATTTGGAAAATTTCTAGGCAGCATTTCCAGGAATGGGGGTTCCCTCTGAGTGGGTCAGGGAATCTGTGCAGAGAGATCAGGGCCCCCCAAATTCTCATCCAGCTGGAAAAGAATGCACTATAGGGGGAAGGTGCTCAACTCCCGGCTGGGGAGCCCCTGGTGATAATTCCAAGGAGAAAATTGCACCATGGGAGAGTCAGTGGTATCCAATGGAAAGCTTTAGGTCTCTGGATATCCCCCAGGGGACGCTATAACCTTTTCCTATGCAGGCCTTCTGTTCAAAGCTGAACCAACTTTCCCGGGAAGTGATCTCTGATCTCTGGTGAACAGTTAGGCAAGCAGAGGGCCCTCCTGCACTTCCTCGCCAGTATCTCAGTGCCTTGGCCAAGGGGGACAAACAACAGTGCAAACAACACAGGGCACAGATTTGGATTCCAACACATATCACATCTGTGAGCCCCCAGGCCCACCTTCCCAGTCCTGATGCAAAGGCTGGCTGTCAGAGGTGTAGGACAACCATGGAGGTTACCTGGAGCAGAGGAATGTGGGGTAGAATCAGCATGGGGACCAGGAGGGATCTTTGGATGTCCCCAGTAAATAGCTCAGGTTGCATTTGGCTTGTATTTTGGAAACAAAAGTGGGATTAGGATGGGGAGAGGCTTTTCCTTTGCAAATGGGCCATTTATATGCATATTTTCTTCAGCCAGGCAGTCTCCACTTGATTGTTAGTAGGGAATTGTTTTCTCCCCCAAGATTCTTCTCCTTCCTATTCCTAATTCCTCTCACCATGGAGGAAAATCAAATGATTCCTTATTTAATTACAGTTGAGATTGAGGGTCAAGCTTGATTCCCTGGAAGCAGGAGATTTCAGGGTCCTGGTTCATGGATTTCAGGGTTGAGGGGATACTTCTGAATTTTACATGAGGGAGTTTTAAATATCTTGGCTTACCTGGAAAATTACTGTCCCACTGGACATACATTCACTAAGAACCCTACGGATTAGTAGATCTAAAAAACACAAGTGAAGTTTCTTTTAAACTTCCTTTCTCCATGTTCCATACAGTATCCTGTCAACAAACAACTTTCTGTGCATTGCTCCTTCCTCATTCTTCCACCTTCACTTAAAGAGTTCTCACTGGAATCTTTGACCACAGGGGGAAAGTATTAGTGAGATTGAATGAAAACATGAAACCTCAAGTGCCTACGTTTCTAAGAAGTTTAAGTAACTCTACAGACTACTCTTCAAGGGAAAATTCCAAATGTCAGGAATTTTAACCTACTTTCTTAGAGGAATGACCTGCTTGCTGTACATCCAGGAAGCACAAACTCACTTGTGCCAGGAGAGAGGTCCAAGAGTAAGGTAATACAGATGATGGCACTTCCAAAGGGAGAAAAAGAGGGAGTTAGATTTTAATTGAGACAGGATTTTTCTAACTCGGATTGATTATTTTATGATTTGCATTTTGAAAATGATAATAGAAATTGAGCATTTTTCTTTGTTGTTCCCCAAACAATGCTGATTCTGCCACGGAGGAGAACAAAATTCTGCAGGCGATCGCTGCGGGGGTTACTAGTCTTCAGAGATCAGTGCTGTTGCAAATAACATTTCTATTGGTTGTCTGCTGATCTACCTGGTTTGTGACCAGTGGGGAAACCAGGGTGCACATCTTGATCACAGCCCTACTGAGGAACTGTCCAAAGGGCCCAAGAGAGCATTTGACACCCAGCCTTTGCACAGGAGAAAGGGACAGTGCATGCACCAAGATATTGGTCACGGATGAGGACATTGGCTTTGAACAAAACACAGAATTGGACAACGGACAATATTCCAAACAAGACATAGTTGTGCGCAGCGTTTTCAGGGAACACCAGGTATTTTGCTTTCCTTCATGGTGCCCAGTTTCAGTGAAAGCTTTCATCTTGAGAGAGTCCTTTTTCAGGATTATGGAGACAGTCTTGAAGACACATGACGATGGATGACAGAGAGAATGATGAGAAGAACATGATGGGATGTGGAGGAGAGCGCGGGATGAAGGGTGGGTCTCGCTCTGCCCTGGCCTCACACTCCTGCCTCAGCCCAGGGAAGCCCTGTGATCCTCAGGGTGGAGGCAGACCCCGACTTCCATTTAGAACGTGGGTGAGCCTCCTGTCCCAGCTCAGAGAGATACAAAATCAGAAACCCCCAATCAAAGAAGGGGCTCCATGGGCAAGGTACTATAGTAAGGCAAATAACATAATGGCCTTAGCCTAAGTTCCTATCTGTCACCAATGATATTAGATAATCAAACTAAATGAAAGATAAACACCATGTATTTTGCTACATAATCAAATGGTGAAAGTACGGCAAACTGTGCAAAACAAAGCCCTTGGAAATGCATTTAGCCCTGCCCAGGAGCAGGGGAAGTGGCTGTAGGCCCTTCCCTAACACTGACTTCAGACCTGGGCTCCTTCTGTAAGGTTTCCTCAGGCGTCTGACCCACCTCTCACATCTTGAACCTCCTGTTAACAAGAACAGAGGAGATACCATTAAGGAGGGTTTCCACAGTGTGCCTGGGACTCTGAGCCCTGCTCCAGCAGGCAGCTGCCTGGCAGAAGCCATGGGGCCTCTATCCCTTACTTTCAAATCACGGCCAAGTGTCTTCTGTCAGAGGCCTGAGAAAGCAGGAAAGCAGGGAAAGACACGGCCAGGGCTGAAGCAGAGGGATCAGATGAAGGCAAAAAGCAAAGGGGACAGATGGTTGCAGCAAGCGCAGGGCGTGGCAGAGGCACAATGGCACGGGGAGGCATGGCACAAGAGCACATGACAGACAGGTTGTCCTGCCTTAACCTGGCAGACATCGGCGTGGTGCCAACAGGACTTACGCTGAGGTCACACATCCACTGGAGCAATGACAGGTGCTTGTGCCACTGGGCATCCCCAGGTCTCAGATTTTCCTGAGATTAGGCACTTCCCAAGCTTTCACCAAACACCCATATCCATTCTTGCGAGCTCTCTGCCAGGGCCACACCACTCCCAGTGGCTTCAGGAAGCCAGAGCTGGCGCTGGGGCAGTGGAACCTTCCAGGAGTCACCCGTACTGGGCAGTGTACAGTGACTCACACCTCTCACCTGGCTGCCAACTTGCATTGTCACGACACTTCCTAGTTTCAACCCATCACGAAATCCAGGACAGGATTTTCAGCTCCTCCATGGTGGTTCTGTCTTCAGCAGGCTGGGCTCTGCCCCTTTTAAGAGCTTCATAAGCCTCTTATAAAATACAGAGAGGCCCCCTTGGAGTCACATAAAGACCGAAGGTGCTTGCTTGTGTTTGTTAACGTGGTGCCCATTCTTAGTCCCTACAGCCATGGCTCCCCTCCTGAGTGGGTGGGGTGAATAGGAGGTGGTGTCCCCAGGCACTGCAGAAAGCATTTTCCCACCTCAGCTTGACCCTCAGCTGCCAGAGGGCAAAAGGACCTGCTGGGATGGACCAGCCACTCCTCTCTAGGCACAGAGCTGCTGTGTGGGGCACAGGTCTGACTTTCTGGGAGGCTTTTGTAACATAGGAATTCCACAGCCAAGATTCCACAGACCAACACTGCAAGTGGCTTCCACAGGAAGGGTGGCAGCCCAGCTAACAGCCAGATGCCAGAAGAGATGGAGAGGGCAGGAGGAGGATATTCCAGTACACCCAAAGGCTCAGGCATGCTGTGCCCAGAACTGATGGGAGGGACATGGGCTGGGAGAGCTGTCCAGATAAAAGATATGGATGCCAGTAGACTGCACAAGGTCTGTGCCACAGTGCCCCAGAAAGACACCCTTGTAAAAAAGACAGTGGACTGCTCTACTTTGCTTAGTTTAGAGTCACAAAGGAGCACATGGAGACACATGCGTGCCCAGCACCCAGGGACCCAGGAGAGTCTGATACACAGGGGCCTTGTTGGGTTGCCCTCTCCTCAGGTCTGCTTACTCCCTCCTCAGACCACCTCTTTCTGCATCAATTAATTGAAATTATGACCAGAGGTCTGAGTGAGGGTTGTGTGTGTGTTTCTGTGAGAAGGGTCGAGGGATTCAAGCTGTCCTTTTACGAAACACTACTGAAATTGGGGCCTTGCCCTCTCATGTGGTCCCCATCCTTCCAGTTCTAATTAGAGAGACTTTGGGGGGAAAATTCTGAGACAAATTGACAGTGGAGGGAGAACAGGGTGAAGGAAAGTTCTAGAACTTAAAGCATATTTGCTATAGGGAGATAATCTTCCTGTGAGTGAAGACTGAGGCAGCTGTGCCCTGGAGCCTGGATTGCACACTTTCTTAGAGACTTTCCCAGAAAAAAAGGGGGAGGGGACAAGCTAGGAGTCCCCAGAGCTGCAAGCCCTTCACACAGTTCCAGAAGACATCTGTCCTCCACGTGGGGAACCCGTTTAAAGACTCTAAAGTGAACTGCCCAAAGAGGAGGCTCCCTGAGAAGCGTTTCACATCTGTTCTCCAGGAATGCAGCATTTCCTCCTGTTCATCCCACAGTCTGTAGAAACCTGCTTGAGAGGGGTGAGGCTGCTCACACTCAGGGAGGAAGGAAGGGCGGAAGAAGTCCCTTCTCTGGTGGCAGAGTAGTGGAGCGCCAGGCAACAGGTACTTGGCAAAAACTTGGGCTGGGGCTAAGAGCAAGTCAGTCATCAACTGTCCTGAGAGGGTTGAAAGGGACAGCTTGGCTGCGGGCAAGACTAGGGGTAAGACACATGCCCCTCCTGGCAGGGCACCTCTGCTGAGCTACCAGGCTGGTCTCTAAAGGACTGCAGATTGCAAATATGTGTAGCTGGGTGTGCTCCAGCTGGAGGGCTTAGCAGGCAGGGCGATGCTGGAGACCTGGGCCATACTAGGTAGGTCCTGAGCACAAAGGCTTCCCGTCGCAAGTCCCTACACCAGTCTCTCAACAACTATTTTCTTCATAACTTAGTAGACCAAGAAGGGCCTTGCATAATACAGCACATAAATACAGGAGCTGGTGGGGCCACACCCGGGTGGCAAAGCGCAGCTCCCCCACAAAGTCTGAGCACCTGCCCAGTGCACCTGGGGTTTGCCCCGGAGCAAGGTTAGAGCGAATTTACAAAGCGCGGAGAGCAGAGTGCGCTGCGGTCCATCTGGAGGTGGCAGATAACTAGTTTTTCCTTCTCTGGGCAGCCTTTCTCTTCTTCTGTCGCTTCTTTTTTCCTATCTTTTCTTTTTTCCCCACTTTTTCTTCTCTGCGCCCCCTTCGATAGAATTAGTAGAACCATTAATCATTTGAAATACACAGGAGTTTGTCTCAGTCTGCACAGTATTTAACTCATGTGTTAATCTCAGGCCTGGAGGCCCCTGAGCAAAGTGCTATTCATAGGTAATTCATTAAAATAAATTAGACATTTCCCCGTATTCAACCAAATGCTAAATGGGCTTCCATACAACACCTTTGAAATAGCTATAGCAATAGCTAGCGGGCAGGATAAGCTGAGCCTAGTTCTTACTACCCCCTGAGGTTCTCACTGGGGACAACGAATCCACAAACAGAGAGTGTGGAAGGATGCCCAGGGTCAGACTGCAGATGATTTTCTCTCTCAGCCTTTCCTGCCTCTCATCAGACTTCCTTCCTTTTCAATGCAGAGTTGAAGTCTATCTTCTGCTTTCTCTTAAAAAAAAAAAAAAGACAAAAATCTCTGCATTTCAAGTTAAATTAATGCTTTGGAGGTTGGAGGCCCTGAGTTCAGATGGCCTTCCAAAAGAGAAAGAAGGCAGCCTGATCCTACCTTCTCCTTTCTGGATTCTGGGAAACATCCCATAGGAATGACTGGGATTGTTCTGGAGAGCAAGGGAGAGGGCTGGTTAGCAGAATTTTATTAGAGCAACTGGCTCGTGACTGTCACATTAAAATGATTCAAGCTGAATGGCATTTAATGATTTATGGGGTAAGGCCACCTGTTCTCGTGAAAGCTTGACTCCATGGCCTAGAGGCATGGGCTTTTTACATGGGAAAATGGGATAGCTTGATATTACTGGGGTTGAGTCTCTGGGGATTACATGAGAGTGTTAGGAGAACTGAGGAGGAGGAAGAGGGAGGGGAAGAGGAATTAGTGAGTCAAATATTATTGGTCAGAAAACTAGCATTGTACTTCATTGGGTTAAAAAAAAAAAGACACAAAACCTTGAGCTGCAGTTTTAATCTGCTCTTGAGAAAAAAACCCCCATGCAGTGCCATTTACACATGGACTCTGCAGAAGGGATCTACAGCACCTGACCAGCAGGCCAGCTTTTCAAAACAATCTTCAGAAATGTCTATGAGCTCATCGTTAACAACTAATGAATTTTATTTCAGGTAAATAAATTCCCACATACAGTAGGAGGTTTATACCCATGAAAACAATTAGCATTTTATTGCTAGTGCATATAATGTCACATTGGATACATTTTTAATACAAGTGAAAAAATACACTGTGGCTAACATTGAAAGGCTGCAATAACATTTATATATCATATGTATTTCTTTACAAATTGCCAGTAGTTTAAAATCATAAAGGTTACCTACTGACATTCATATGGCTCCACTTCAAATATATGAACTATTCAACTACAAATATATTCTGAAATACACTTGATTTCTAAAGAAACATAAAAAAAATGTGCACAAAAATATATATAAAAAATGCCTTGCAAAAAGTTACAAATACCACTGGGACCATCTGTGGATCACATTTATGCACAGAAATTTCATCTTGCCCACATTTCTGATTGGAACCTGAAATCTATGTTGTGGCTTCAGGAGGACTGTTTTGTGGCAAGATGATGGGTAATTCATTTATTTTTTTTTTCACTTCTGATTTCAGAAACCTCAGAGTTTGTAGAGCTGCCATAGTATACATAGGCTTCAGAGGCACTCAGAGAAACCAAATTCCTCAAATCAAGCTCTTAGATTTAAAATTGCGTTTATTAAAATTCTGCAAAGACTTTGTCTTTTGTGGGAAAGTGGGGGCATGACTGCTCATCCTCCAGGAGGGAGTCGGCTCCATTCTGGAGGAGGCCAGAGTGGGATCTCACAGAGGGCCCAAGCGGTGGGGAAGGCAAAGAGAGGAGGGTGAGACAGGGCAGGACCCCAGCGATCACCCTCCTTCTTGCTGATGGCATCAGTGGCATCAATCAGGCTACAGAAATGAGAAGCAGAAGCGAGAGGAGGCATGCTTTTTGAGGCAAGGAGAGGGTAGGGATGACCAGGAGAGGGTCTCTACGCACAGTCCCCAGTGACAGTGGCTTCTAGATGGAGCTCCCAGGTCCAATCACTGAACTTGAAAGAGGGGGTGAAGGCAGTGGCTTCTGCCTGGCCCTGCTGTATGAGAGACCCACACGGAGGGGCACCGTGTAGGGGTACCATGCACGCCTTCTCCAGCCTCGGCATCCTTACAGGAAGGCTACTTTTCTAAACTCCCTGTGAAGCTGCCACCAGACTGTGCCCAGAGGCCCCAGGGGAGGAGAGGAAAAGCTCCGAAACAAACCAAATACAGATCTTGAAGTAATAATTGTTTTAAAAAATGGTAATGAGAATGATGATGATTGTGATGATCATGAGGGAACTGACTGGTTGGGATAATACAATTTCTTAGAAAAACCCCAGTTATAAAAACTTCATGGATGAATACAAGCTGCAATACCGTACCATACGCTTTAAATGCAGTGTCTATATGCTGGCAAACCTCAGGCCTAATCCCAAATCAACGCTGCCCCACAGGCTCAGCCCATCTGGGGGGTGGTGGTCAGGCCCTCCTCCCCGAAACTCTGCCCTTCCATTCCTCACAGGTGTTAGCCTTCCTCAAGTGGGTTTAGTGGACAGTCCTTTTGGCTTTTGCGCTTACTTGTTTAAAGCTTTCTCCAGGTATTCCTGAATCCACTTTAATTTCGGGTCAATGCATACTTGTCTGTTGTTGCTCTTCAGTCTCGCACTGCCAAAACAGAAGGGGCCACAGAGTATATTTGAATGGAAGAAGGCATTTCTGTGCTTTGTGCATGCACCCAACTTAGAACCCTCCTGAAGGGCCTCCGTGCTTTGTCCTGAGGCTGGGATTGGAGAGCATCTTAAGAAGGGCTGAAGAAAACAAAATGCTCGCAGTTGGGCAGGTTCCACTGCAGAGACAGAGAAACATGAAAACAAAAAACAAAAAACAAAAGAAACAAAAAACCCAAATCCTCTTTAACTGTTTACAGGGCAGTCTAGGGAGAAGTCTCTGCAGGGAACATTTGAATAGGTCTTTGAAGAATAAGTAGGAGCTTGGCAAGTGAATAAAGTAGAAGGGGAAAACAAGGTGTGTTTGCTACACACCAAAGGGGTCAAAGTGCACAGAAGATGGGGTGGAGAGTGGAGACTGGATGCTTAAGTCATATGTAAGGGGCAAAGAAGTGGGGACTCATTTTGAAAGTTTATGGAAATTTCTGAGGACACTAGAGGGTGGTAGAAACAGATTTTTTATTTTGATGGAGCATCTTGATAGCATATGGAATAGACCTAAGAGGAGCGCTGAAAGAGGACTACAGTAGTTGGTGTGGGTGAAGGTGTAGTGTAGCAAGGGGGGAGGGCGGACAGTGCAGATTGGGGAGGAACAGAGTAGGTGGGAAGGGAAGAATGCAGATGATTTGCCAGAAAATGGTAAAATGATTTCAGAGAGATTCTATATGTTCACTGAATATTCCATGGTCTTATTCTTTCTTTTCTTTTCTCTTTTTTTTTAAACCTAGGATCTTTCTGTACCACTGAGCTACACCCCTAGCCTTCATTTATTTTTTTTAGAAGTGGACCAAAGTTTCAACTTATTATCTCCATTCAACTCAAAGTCACCGTACATGAAAACTTCTAGGGAGTAGTTGGATATCTCTCCAGACTCCTCCCCAGAAAGTCCTGGGTAATAGGCAATCTCCAACAACCTGTCCTCACTGTCTGTGAGATCAACTAAGCCTCCCCCAGCACAGTGGGCTTAGGGACAGCTACTGAGTCTTAAACCAGCCTGCTGATGAAGGGAACAGGTTTGCAAAAGAAGGGTGTGGCCTTTAGCAAAGTGCATCAGACTGTATGTCCTGACACAGGCGTTTATTAACTTACTATTTGCCCAGACCTGAGAATTATATTTGGCCTCTTCAAATTCCAGGGACATTCACGAGCAAGTGAATCTGGGTAAATTCACTATTTCCAAAATACCCTTCATAGGAGATATTGTAAGTGAAGCAGTGTCCCCAAAATGTGGTGTAAATGACAAACACCATCAAAATAACAAAGGCTAGAAAAAAGAAGAAGGATGAAGAAAATCAAACCTAAAATAGTTGACGTTGAGTGGAAAAATCTGAGAAGATGAAGCTTTTGTTCCAGCTCCAGTGTCCTTACCCATTTTTTAACACTAGCACTTTTGAGAATGCAAAGCCTCCCTAAGGGACTCCTAGCCCTCATCTCCCCAGCTACAAACACACGATTATGTGAGGGCAGGAGAGTCAAGCGTTGGACTCCTAAGCATATGGCTTTCTTCCTGCAACACCAAGCAAAAAACCAAGCAAACAAACAAACAAGAAAGCATCAAAACTCACAGGTTGTACTTTAGGGGGGAAAATACAGTTAAATGAGTTGAAAATTTTGAGGCTTTACCAAATGGTTAAATATGATCTCAATTGAATTTGAGTCTTGTGATCTTTTCCTATGAAAAGGGGTTAATTTAGGTCCCTGAAGCTGACAGGACAAAAAAAACCATTACTATCGAAGGACTGGCTAATTTACTGGGCTTTGGCCAAACCCTTGGTGAAATCCATGGTTTCTGCAGTCCAGGGGCATCCAGCTAGGCTATGCTGAGGGGAGGAAGTGTGGAAAGGAGAAATTAGAAAAACCAGAGCCCAGCAGGGTGCCAAGGACAAGAGTGGCTTTCAAGATTCTTTTCTGATGGCATGTTTAAAGTCTTCATAAATTATGCCAAGTTCAAGGCTGGATGCCCAGCGTCCGTCATTTCCATAGGATATCAATCAGATACAACTTTGCTGGAGGATGAGATTTCTGACTTACACAATCTGGAGGGCACAGTTCGGAGTGTTGAGGATTTTGAGATGCTTGACATTGGCTCTGGAAACATGGCTTTCAAAGAATCGGCATGGACATCTGTAGCTCAGGCTGACTGGTTTCCCTAGAAAAGGTAAGGAGAACAAGACCACATGTGACCTTGCCAGGCATTACTGGGGTTTCAAGGGATGAGATCCTGGGATGACAGGAGGTGAAGGATCAAGAGCAATGTGATCAATTACTGTTCTAGGGCATTCTGGCGAAGACCATCTCATCAGGCAGCACGGAGTTCTAGCTGGACTCAGGATCAGCTTCTAGAGGACAAGGGAGCAAAAGGACCTGGGAGAGCTGGACTTCCGAGAATAAGGAGATTAAAGAAGTCACCTGCTCAAGGTGTCTGAAGATAAAGGTAGGAATTACAGGACCTAACGGTTTCAGTCCAAGGCACTGAGATTCCCGGGTTTTCTTGCCAAATCAAACTCCTCCAGGGCCTACTAGAGGAAGAACTCTGCTTCAGGAAAGCGGGAAGGGAAAGAATGAGGCTCAAGGATTCCTCCCCTCCCCCTCTGGCCCCAGCTTCTGGCCAGGAGCAAGGCAGTTCTGGGGAATGCTGCCCTCCCCCACCTGCAGTTTTCCCTGGTCACATTCACCTTAAGCCCTGGAAACCACAAAAGAATCCCAGCCCCTGCCTACCTGAGAGTTCCCAGAGGGCAGACCCAGTGCTTACCTTGTCCCTAGTACTTCCCCTGGCTGGAGTCAAATGTGGCTTTTATTGCCAGTGCAGGGGTACAGGGATGCAGCAGTCTCCTGGATTGGATTACAGTCTTTGTTTGCTAATTCACCAATTTGCAAAATGCCACAATTGACACTCATTAGTGTAAATTAGCAAGGGGCTCCCAAAGAACCCCTTTAAGATTCACCCTTTAAATCTAGAATTACAAGCTCTGGGGCGCTGGGATTTATTTTATTTATTTATTTTTTCTTTCTCCCTGTAGGTTTTTCTAAGCCCCACTTAATATCCCAAATTACTTGAATTTGTGGATATTTTCACCAGGGATTAAATACCTATTTGAGAACATTTAGTCCAGAGATTTCATTCTATTTATTTATTTATTTTTGTTTGCCTGTTTACAGACTTCCATTTCATTTTATTTATTTATTTATTTATTTTTGTTTGCCTATTTACAGAGTTTCAGGAGACCTCAGGGTGTTACGAAGCCCTGTACCTTTGGGAAATAGCTGAGGAAGTGGGTTAAGCCTTGTTCTTGAGGGGCTTATTTTTTTGTACGGGCTACATTCACTTGAGGGGTGCTGTGGCCTGCGGGTAGCAATGTATTTAGGCACCAAATCAGAGTATTCTCCTTCCCTGCCAGGACCTACCATCAACGTCATAGGAAGAAAACTTGGCCTCAAGGTACAGAAGGCCACCAACACAGGGCTGCTGCTAGCAACTGCATGGCTCCTTGCGGGAGATGTCAGTGCTGCCTGGTAACCAGATCACCTGGGAAAGTGACCTAGGGTATGGGACCTGGAAGGCTGGGGCTGAAGTCCCACACTGAATACTGTGTGTCTCTGGCTTTTCCTCTTTCCCTGTATTTCTCTTGGGTCCTCTGGAATTGAGTGAGGGCTGGAGAGCTGGCGCCAGGTAGTGAGGCAGGACTGGCCCCAACCCCAGAGCAACAGTGAGCTTGAAGGGGCACAGCAGGAAGCGCAAGGCTACAGTAACAACAGCAGAACTGGAGCCACTGGGGGTTGCTTCTCTCCCATGTCCCCATAAGTTTTCTGGTCCTTCTATCCAAGCAGTGGATATCAGGCCAGAAATCAGAGCTGATTCTGTACTCAAAACGCCGGCTTTCTCTCTCTTCCCTTCCCCCTTTCCCTTCTAACCCCCACCCCATTATCTATTTTCCTTCAAAGGCAATTCTTATTCCTACCCCACTGTCTGTCAAGCAGGGAATTTCAACAGGTTTTTAAAGTGATAGAGCTTCCAGATGTTCTTACTGGGAAAAATCAGTGCTGTATCAACCTTGTATCCTTTCCTCCATTTTTTTGTGTTACTATCACTAGTTTTTTCAAACTATTCTGTGTATGAATCCATGTAAAAGCAAAAGTCCTGACCAGCATCCATGTCACATGGATTTGGAACTCTTTCCAGAAAGCTTTCTGCTCTAATGCAGAGACAGGAGCCCTGGCCAGCTCCTCCAAGCAAGCCTGGGAATGAGTTCCACCTCAGGAAACCCAGGGCATCTAGGAACCCTGCTGCTTGAGCCAGTCAGCCAATAAAGGAGGGTTGAAGCCCTAGCAGAGATCTCAAGGCAATAGCTTTTGGACTTTGCATGGCCACAGGGCACATAGACACCAGCAGGTACAGAGGGAAAAAAATGTCATTCTGGAGATTCACAGAAGGAGAATAGAATCTTCTTGGAACACGGGACACTGACCTGGCCACTTGGCTGCCAAGAGGGCAATTCTGGGTTGAGCAACCTAATTGCCCAGGGTCAGGAGTTATCTGGGTATGAAGAACTCCACTTCCCTCTGTGCTTCCTTCAATTCAGCTGCACCCAGGATGCAAGGACCTGGGTCCCGGAATTTCTGAATCTGCAAAGCTTCCCTAACCCCACCCACCCCAAGAGATAGGGCAGGCATCAATTCCCAGGCAGGCACACTATGATATTCACCCTCACTAGATCACTCAATCTTTATCACCCAAACAGAATGAATGTCCCAAACCCTAGGGGCAGGGGTCAGTATGAAGACAGAGATTGCAATCGTTTTTTAGCAAGGAGAAAAATTGGAAATTGCCTGCAGTCTGGGTCCTCTTCAGCTTCCACTAGATTTTAGAGAGCATTTCCCAGGCCATCAGTATCCATGGGATTAGTCCAGCCTCTCTCAGCAGGCTCAGCGGTGCACACAAGACCCACACTCACAGCATCTGATAGTCCACGGCCCGGTGGGAAGCCAGCTTAGCAATGGGGGCACACTTGGGTAGCGCACAGACCGCGACTGCACCAACAGCACTCAAAATGTTATTCAACTCTTTGCAGGAAACCTCTCAGCCAAGGAAGAACAGGGGCTTGACTGACAAGAGTTTTGTTTTGGTATGTTCAGAGGCAACAGTTTATTTTGGTTTGCAGCAGCGGTGTCCTGTAACAGTGCAGCGAGTTTTCTTTTCAGCGTCAAAGCAGGGGAATGGGGGGCGCGGGGAGGGTGAAGTCCTCTCCCAGTGAAACGGGACACCACCATTCCCAGTGGCCCAAGGCCTTGGCGATTGAACTATGCTTGGCTCCTATTCTGAAGCAGAGTGCTCCACTGATTAGTGACAAAGGCGCCCGTCTGCAGGTGTGTTGGGGGGATGGGTTGGGGAAGAGAATGCAAGGCCTGGACGGTCCCGGGCCTCTCTCTGGTGACCCCGGGAAGTCGGGAGTCATGGAGGTAGTAGGTGGACGCTGCCCAGGTCCGCGTCGTTGCGGATCGTCGAGCTGTACAGAAGCGCTGCCTGGAGGGTGGTGCGAGCCCGACGGTTGCGCTGGGCCAGCAGCCCCGAGCTGCAGAGAGACCCGGGAAGGTGCGGACCTACTTCACTTGGAGTGGTGCACCACTGTTTCACCCCACCTCACAGCTAAGACAAGAGTTTCGTGATACTTGACCTGCGTGCTAACAGCTCTGTCCTACAGACACCTTTGGATCGCATCTCTCACACCATGGGCAGCGGGACTTGGAGCCCTTTCGCTGCTGGAAATCGACCTTGGCGCCCGAAGACACTAGCTGGGGAAAGGCAGGCAGGCGCCTGGGGCCAGTATCTCAAGATGCCACTGCCCAAAGTCGCGCACTCCAGCACCAGTTCCGCACGCGCCACCAGCGCGCTCTTGCCCAGTTATTCTACCCAGTCTGACTGCAACCCGCTCGAGGTCGGCGACAGCTTTTTGCTCAGCGCAAAGTCTCAGTGTAACGCTTGGGGCTTAGGACGTGGCACCCAGAGGGAGTGAGCCTGCGAAGTGAGCTGCCTCGCGTTCCTCTGTGCCAAAGAGCAAGAACTAAGTTCGCTCAAGGCAGTGTGGTCGCAGGCAGAGGACCCTCACCCAGCAGCAAAGAGCCTGGAGCCATACCCCGACCTCAGCCGCCTAACACACTCACCATCGCTGAGACAGAGCGCAGCCAGCACGAGGGCCAGCACCGCGACGACCTTGGCGTCCATGGAGCAGGAGAGAGGGCGCTCGGTGGCAGGGGACACGCAGGGGCCAGACGCCAAGCAGGCGTAGCGGCAGACCGAGAGTGAAAGTGCGGCGGCTGGAGCCGCTCGCCCAGCGCTTTAGAGGCGAAAGCCACTCGGGGCGGGGCAATGCGTTCCGCAAGGGGCGGGACTGGAGCCGAATCCTGTCGGTGGCTGGGGTCTCTGACGCGAGTCCTCCTCCAGTGCAGCGGTCCCTCCTGTCCCCACCCTCCCCCACCCCCCGCTCCCGCGGTGCTCCTGGGGCCTTAGTGCGCCCCAGCCTTTGATCATTTCAGGCCCTGCTGGGTCCTCCTTGGCGGGCCGTCCCCGCAAAGAGGCTCCCAGCGGCGCGGTTCCCATTATGCAGATGGAGAGACTGAGAGAAAGTGGGGGATCTGGGCAAAGCTGCGAGACTTTGCCTTTCTATGGCGGGGACTGAGTGAGAACGAATAGAAAACAAACAAGTCGGTTCTAGCGGTGAAAGCCGGCTCTGCTGGGGCAGTATTCCAGGGCAGCCAAGAGCAGATCTGTCCTCGGAGCACAGGTCCTCAAGTTGGCCTCCCACCCAGCCTCACTGTTCAGCGAACGGTCAGAGCCGCGCGGATTCCAAGCCAACGCCATTGCAAACCCGGCCTCAAAGTTCCACCTGCAAAGTTCTATCTAACTTTGCAGTTAGTGTTGGCCGCGCCGAAAGGAAACAAACAGTTCGCCCCGGGGGCTCTCAGTAAAGGTGAATTTATTTAGCCCTTTGTACCTGCGTTCTCTCAACTGAGGAAGGGGCTAATTATAGTTTCCACCCCGCACTATGTGGAACCAGGAGGAAATGAATGAAAACCCTCTGCCCGACCGCGAAGCCCTCATCATCATGTCTGACACATAGTCAATACTCAGTTTAATAGAAGGTGGAAACAATTTTTAAAATTTCAGTATTTTCTGCCTCTCCCAGATGAAAGCCCAGAGCGACCCAACACCATGAGAGAACTCCCCACTCTCCACTGTCTCCTAGGACATGCACCTGGCATGGTCCAGAGAACTTCATCTAAGGAGCAGTCCCTTGGCAGTGTCCAGTCCTCCAACTAGGTCGCCGCTCTTGGACTCCTGGTGACAGGGTGCATGCAGGCAGGTGGCCCAGGAGGCAACAGAGTGAAGAAAGCACCTTTGGGAATCTTCGTTTGTGCCAGGTGACACAAACCACATCTTCAGTTCCCTTTCTCTCAGTGCCAGCCAGTGAAGTGGGTTTTCTGTCCTGGGGAGACCTCTGATCCTGGGAAGTCCTAGAATCCTGGCCAGCGTGCAGTGGACCCAGGGACCTGGCTCAGTGGCTCCCTCCAAAGAACAAGGATGGGGCCAGCGATCAGGAGGGGACTGCCAGAGCTCAGGGAATCCGGTGGTAGGAATGGGTGTCTTCTGCATGCCCCCCACCCCCAAACACACACACACAAACACACACACACACACACACACACACACACGCACATGCACACAACCACTTTGGCTCCTACTTAGATGTTTTGTGGGCCTGCACTCATTCATTCATTTCATTAATTCACCTCAACGTAGCCCACTTTTGGGCACTGGGCTTCTAGCCGGGAACCCCTTAATTTCGTCCTTGTCCTTAAAAGACTAACAATCTAGCTAAGAAGGCAGTCCTCCTGCTCTCTCAGGCCTT
This sequence comes from Aplodontia rufa, assembly GCA_004027875.1. Taxonomy (NCBI): domain Eukaryota; kingdom Metazoa; phylum Chordata; class Mammalia; order Rodentia; family Aplodontiidae; genus Aplodontia; species Aplodontia rufa. The sequence goes on along the minus strand of PVKS010023808.1, from coordinate 1,314 downwards.
CTCTTGCTCTGGGACCTGAGCTCTCAGACCAGTAATCTCAGTCGTCAAATCCAGCCCCAAGCTAAGTGACCCATTCCAGCGGCTGGGCTCCGGCGCCCTCTGGTGGCAGCATCTTTCCCCTCCCCCTGCTCCGTGGATTCCTGTAACCTGAGGATGAGGCTCAGACTCAAGTTTAGGTAACGCCAGGAGGACAGCGCTGCCTGGTCAAAGACCAGGTAAATCCCAGGACTGATCTAAGCGACTGGAACTGGAGTCCCAAGTCTGTGTAACGCCAGGATTAGTGAAGCTTCTTCCTTGAATCTAGTCAAAACAAATGCCTTTTGACACAAAATCGGGTGGGTAGGACCTATTCTCAGCCGGAAGGGGCTTTGGGAGGTCCTGACTTGGGCTGAGGATGTGACCAAGGTGAACCAGGGCTTCAGGGCTGGCTGCCACCGGTCCTGCAGACATGTCCCCAAACTTCAGGACATCAATTAATAGAAGCTGGAAAATTTTTTTTAAATTTCAGTATTTTCTGCCTCTCATCTTAGACCCATCAATGCCCACTCCTCCCTCATTCATCAAAATACTTATTTAGTGCTTTCTATGTGCTAACTTTGGCTGCTTAAAAAACTTAAAAAAAAAAAAGAAGCAAAACCCCCCACATCTTGGGACTGGGTGTGTGTATGGGGAGGCCTGAGCAGGGGCAAATGGCATGAAACATAAGTAAATAAACATGTGATACACAGAAGGTCGTTAAATGCCACAGGGAAATGAAGCAGAGAAAAGGGAGGATTTAGACTTTTAAATACTATAGCCAATTAACAATGTTTTAGATAAAATCTCCACAATTTGAAAGTTGGCAAACAATTTAAATTTCAACCCTGAACAGTTTGTAGGACCAGACAAACCACAGAAAGATGGGGCCATCAGCCATTGTAACTTGCCCTATGCTCAGGCACAGGGGCAACTCCCAAATTCCAGATAGCATATCAACCTCTGTCACAGTCGTAGACAGAGGAGACAGCCTTTCTTCATTGTTACTTGCTCTTTTTTTTTTTTTTTTAAGAGAGAGGGACAGTGAGAGAGACAGAGAAAGAGAGAAACAACTTTATTTAGTTTTTCACATGGCCTTCGTTGCTTCAACACTCAGTTGTTTATGTGGTGCTGGGGTTTGAACCCGGGTCCTTGTGCTTGCCAGGCAAGCCCCGAAACTGCTGAGCCACCGCTCCAGCCCTTGTCACTTGCTCTTTATACCATCTCTGTTAAAAAAAAAACAAACAAACAAACAAAAACCCTCCTTGATTTTTCGGCAGGAAGTCCTATTCCCCTATC
>PVKS010023807.1:0-31871 GCA_004027875.1 Aplodontia rufa | reverse complement strand
AGCCCTCCCTGCCCCCCTCCCCTCATCCCCCAGCATCATAGGCAAGGTTCCTCCTGCTCATGTAAAAATTCACCTATGTTGAGGATGTTATTAGCCTAGCCTACTTTCAGTCTGTTTCCGATTGTATTCTAGCTTCCTCATATAACAGAAAACATTCAGTCCTTGAGTCTCTGAGTTTGGGATATTTCACTTTATAGTAAGTTGATAGCTCAAATTGATAGCTCAATTTATTGATAGCTCAAATTACTATGGAACCGACCCAGATGCCCCTTACTGGAAGAGTGGATTCAAAAACTTTGGTACATATATACAATGGAATACTACTCTGCTGTTAAAACGATACCATGGCATTTGCGGCCAAATGAATGGAGATGGAAAAAAATATGCTCACCTCATTTGACCCCACCTTGGGTCCTCTTACCCCCACAACCACACACACTGTTCCCCATTTCTATATTTATGTCGTTTCAGGAAGGTTATATATGTGTAATTGCCACAGTGTTCTTCAGTGCCTGTCACATGTTACTCTCACCAGCCATGTACGAGTGGAACAAAGGGCCTCCCACCTGGGCGCTGTGGTGAGGTTACCCGTGCTGCAACTGCCCCACTGCATGGTATGGCTTGGCAAGCAGGGCCTCCAGGGCCTAGCGGGGAGGAAAGCCCTTCTTCTGGCTGCTCTTTCTCTGTGGTGACTAATGCCACCTCCTCACCTGAGCCACCAGCTTATCTTCTGTGGCAGCTGTCTTCTGGTGTGAGACAGGGACTGGGAAATCCAGGGATCTTGACTCACTTGCTTCTGGTGCCTGGGGAAGGGGCTGGTAAGATGCTCTACCATGAACTTCCTCCCATTGTGAGCTCCCTAAGTGGTTCTCAAGCTTGTTCAGAGCATTTTACTGCCCATGGGTCTGTGTCAGTGGGTGACTTTCCAGACATGCCTGTGCTCAGCAGCAGGTTAGGCAGTGGCTCTGCAGGTGTGACTGGGCTCTCTCCCATGTTTGGGGTCAACTGGAGATCAATCTAGGATGACCTCAACCCAGACAGCTCTGCTGTCCTTTGTGGGGTCTCTGATTGTTTAGCAAGCCAACTTGGACTTGTGCATGTGGCAGTTGCAGGGACCAGGAAGGCATGCATGTGCACAGAGCCTCTTGGGCCTTGACTTAGAACTGGCAGGCCATCACTCAGCTGCACTGTCATCAAAGCAAGTCACAGGGCCAGCCCCAATTTATGGGAAGGAAAAATTGACTCTCCTCAATGGAGGCACTTTAGAGTCATTACAAAGAACTTAGATACAGGAAGGTTGAAAAATTGAGGCCATTTTTATAACACATTTACCTTGGCCTCCTAGTCGCCCATATGTGTGATGGGTTAGTCTCTTGTGGTTCCGAATACCTTTAGCTTGTCTGTGCATTGATTACAGAGACTGACATCTATGGCATTTCTCGTTGCTTCATAGGATGGATTTGGTTTTTTAAAGTGACATATCATCAAAAGCAGTATGCTCTATCTTCACAGAAATTGCTCTTTGCTAGATTATTTCTTGACGTTTTTCTGCATTTTCTGAATTTCCTACAAGAAGTATGTATCCATTTCTTTTTCCCAAATTTTTGTGGTGGTAAAATATATGTAGCATAAACTTTACCATCTTAGCCATTTTGAATGTACAGGTCAGTGCCACTGAGTACTTTCACATCGTTGTACACTCATTACCACCAGCCATCTGCAGAACTCTGTTTATCTTACAAAATTGGAATTCCATGTCAGTTAATAGCTCTGCAGGCCTCGATTTCCCAAGCCCTTGGTTACCACCTTCTACTTTCTGTCTCTAAGATTATAACTACTCTGAGGACCTCATACAAATGGCCCAGTTGACTAGCTTCTTTTACATAGCATGACATCCTCAAGGTTCATCCACATTATACCGTATGTGAGAATTTCCTTCCTTTTTAAGACTGATAAAGAGGGACTTGCTTCTGTCATTTTGCTATTTGTTTTCTATATGCCTTATAGCTTATTTTTGTCCCTTGTTTCCTTCCCTACTGTCTTCTTTTATGTTTAGTTGACTTTTTTTTCAGTGAAATGCTTTGATTTTTCTCATTTTCTTTTGTTTACATCCTGTATCTGTTTTCTTTGTAGTTACCATGGGGATTACATTTAAGATCCTAAGGTTATATACTCTAATTTGGATTTATACTAGTTTAATCTCAATAGCATATAAAACACTGCTCCTTTATATCTATATCCCCATCCTGCTTCTAGTTATTGATGCCACAATAATCTTACCTTTATACATGGTGTATCAAAAAGCATGAACTAATGATTTTAAAGAGTGTATTCGTCTCTTAAATGATGTAGAAAGTACAATATGGAGTTATAAACCTAAGTTATATGCTAACTTTTCTAATTGCCCTGTATTTACCTTTGTGGAGATCTTTACTTCTTCATATGACTTAAGTTTCTGTCTGGTATCCTTTCATTTCAACCTGGAGGAAGCCATGTAGCAATTCTTGGGGAGAAAGTCCAAGAATAAAGAACTCCCTCAATTTCTTTTAATCCATCTGGGAAAGTTTTAATTCCACATTCAAGTGTGTGTTCTCGATTGCAGATTCTTTTTTATTGTTGTTGTTGATTTCTTTGTTTTTACACATTGAAGCTATCAACCCATTGCCTTCTGCTGATAATGTCTTTGAGGATCCCTTGTATGTTATGAGTTGCTTCTGTCTCACTGCTTTCATGATTCTCAGTTTAATGATACCGTGTCTCACTCTGAATCTCTTGGAATTCATCCTATGTGGAGTTTATTGAGCTTGAATGTTTATGTCCATGTCTTTCATCAAATGTTGGAAGTTTCCTGCCCTTATTTTTTTTTCTAATATTCTCTCTGCCCCTTTCTCTCCCTCTTTTCCTCCCTGGACGACCACAGTACAAATGTTTACCTGCTTGGTTGTGTCCCACAAGTTCCTTATGCTCCCTTTTCTTTAGCCTTTTTTCTTTGTTTTTTTTTTTTTTTTGTTTTTGTTTTTAAGAGAGAGGGACAGCGAGAAAGAGAGAATCAATTCTATTCAGTTTTTCATGAGGCTTTCGCTGCTCTAAGACTTTGTTATATATGTGGTGCTGGGGTTTGAACCTTTGTACACGTGCATGCCAGGTAAGCGCCGTAACTGCTGAGCCACCACTCCAGTCCCAACATACTGGTTTTTGATGTATGGCTCCCAAAAGGCAAAAAGACAAAACGAATGGAAAAGAGTGTGGGACCTTGAGTGCCATTTCAGCTGGAAGGAAAAGTGGTTGCAGATGGGGAACACCACAACTGAGGCCCCTGGCCTGTTTGTCAACACCTCTGTGGTCCAAAGTAGCAATCAGTGAGAAAAGTACAGAGCTCAGTTTTTGAGAATAGTGTTCTTTTTGCCTCTCCTGTGTCCCTCAAGCAATGTACAAGACCTGCAGGAACCTGTGCATGGCTGCCTGCCATGGGGTGAGGGGTGGCTGGTTACTGCTGTACCAAGAGCTGAAATAGACTGAGATTAGCTGGCATTTACCATCCAAGCCTTCCTCTGGAAGTTGTAAGCCTTCAATAACTCCCAGAATTCCAAAATAGCTGCATTGGATAGGTTTTGCCAGTATAATCATTGCCTGGATAGGGAGGTAGATTCCTGGTTCTTTCTGCTCTAACATCATCCCAGAATCATCCTCTATATCATTTTTATAACCTAAAAAAAGTCATAATATTTGGAGCTATTTTAACAGGTTTTATGATTTTCTTCTGAATTCTGCCATGTTTAGTTAACTTGTGGTGTTAGAATCCAGATAACACTAGTGTCCTAAATCTAAGAAACCATAATGTGACTATTTTTAAATGGAATTGTTGTAGTATCACATTCACTCTTCCTTCTGTGACAGGAAACCTTTTGCTTCTGTGGAAGATTCTTTGTGGTGACCCATGTGGGAAGACTGGTGGAGGCAGGGTGCCCAGGTGCTGGTTCACAGGGTCAGCCCTGTAGGAGTGCTGTCCATGCACTTGGACTCCTGTTCAGGAAAACTTGCCTTCACAAAGGTTCAACTACTTATTTCGGAATTACCTGGGTCATTGTTTTGAATTCTGGTTTTCAGTAAATTCAGGTCAAAACAGAAGCTTAGAAACAGTTCCAGGTGTTTGTTTTTGTGAGTGAAGATAAGCTTGCTTACCGTTTTTCCTTTCATTAGTCTTCCTGGCATCTGTGAAGTTGCTGTATGCAAATGTCATTTTGTAGCTGAGAAGCAATTCAGTACGGAGGATTGCTAATGCTGACCACATTCGCGGCTTTGCTGGCCACCCCTAGTGTTTCACCAAAGCCTGTCTTTTCCTCCCTGAACGCCAAGCTCTTTCCCCAGTCTGGCATTCTCCATCCTCACACCTCTGTGTTCAGACCATTCATGCTAATGGCTTAAAGTAGTTATCAGCCTTCAATAACATTTTTTACTCAATTTTTGCCTCCTTAAATAATTATTTGATTAATGTCTTTGATTCCCTCTCTGCAATAACTTAATTATTTGCCCCAGTCTTTGCATTGATTCACTGTGCAAGCAAATCCTCCTCCAGTCCCTATCTGTTATCTTATTTGCATGTAGTATTTCCCACCTTGTATTCTCCATGGTATTCTTTGTTCATCACCTCCTGTGCATCAGGCCAAGGGACAGGCATTTGGTCATGAATATGATAGTAACTCACAATTAGATGTTTGGTAAATGACTACACGAGTGTGAGTGAATGAATGAGATCATTGCTTTAGAGAACCTCTCCATCTTCAGAAGAGAGAAACTCCTAAGCAGTAAGCAGATAGTTGTATTTAATGTGCATAGGACAGTAATAGGTGTGTATGCAGAGTTCCTTGGAATGCTGTGGAGATATTTGGTTTTCACATGCACTGTGCTCACATCCTGCTTCCCAGTCACATGCCGAAAGGATATTCTGTCCGATTTATGTTTGGGTAATTTAAGCCTCTATTACTACCACCTGAACAAATTATGCAGGTTTCTCATTCTCATTTCACATTTCTAACTCAATGCAATGAACCTAGTCAGATCCCGTTGTTATGTAATATTATTCTATTGTACGCTTTTCTTACCTACCCCGTAGGGTTTTTTGTATGACTGACCTGGAAACAGTGTATGAATGTGTGTAAAGCACTGTGCAAATGGATGTGTGTTAAGCCATCACTGGGTGTCATAGCTGTCAGTTATTGCCCCCAGTACATGCACCAGAAAACAACTCAACTCCTGACTTGGAGGAATTTTTTTCCTGAAAGAAATAAAGCAGATCCTTAAACTGTAAACAAAAAAATACTTTTCTAGTCAAGGATAAATCCAAAAAGGACATTTTACAGAAATTGGCTTTGGTTTTGTTTCAGCAACCTAAGACATTAAGCAGTAGACTTGAAAAAAAAAAAAAGAAAGAAAGAAAGAAAGAAAAGAAAAGAAAAACACGGTATACTGAAACTTCTCAAAATCTCCATGGTAACATGCAGAGCACTGTCTCCCAGGGAGCTATGCATACCTCTGTGGACTCTGATCTGGCAAGAGGGATCCCTTTCCACTCCCCAATGCCTCAGACAGACACCTACTTCCTCATTGCTAATCATGATGGTATTTTCTCTAAAACCTATTTTGTAATGCACCCTTTCTGATTTTACTTTCAACCCCCTTGGCACTTACATAGGATGAGATAAAGATGTCACTGGAGGGCTGCAAACTTTATTATGATAAAGGCACTTGAGACATAAAATGAATGTTTTAACTGCAGACCTGAACAAAACATGAGTTTGAACTTAAAGCAGCTTTTGTCTTACCCTTTGCATTCCGATGGCTGTGCACTAATTTGCCCTTTTAAGTATGCTGCTTAATAGATATCACTAAGCCTTTTTACAAATAGCCGAATGTTTGAATAAGAATTTATGGCTGGCAAAGTGTTTACGCACCTAATCCAGTTTGATCTTCACCTTGTGAGACATCATGGCAAGTGGTGTGGTTGTCGTCTCAACAGACAAAAAAGTCTCCTTTGGTGTGGATTAGCCAAGCAATGGTTGGGCTGCAACCAGGACCAAGCTCTTGTCCTGGTACTTATGAGACCAATATGCCTCCTAGTAGTCCAGACACAGGCTTCAAAGGAGCCCAAGACGGGGCTGGAGCAGGTGACTCAGCGGTTACAGTGCTCCCCGAGCATGTGCGAGTCTGTGAGTTCAACACCAGGTACACAAGGAGGTCTCCGAGCAATGAAAGTCACGTGGACAACTAAATAAAATTGATTACCTCTCTTTCTCTCTCTCACTGTCCCTCTTTCTTTAAAAAAAGGGGGGGGGCAAGATCTCTATTGTCAACTGTGTCCCCTCATAGCTGCTGGGTATTTAGCCTCAGTCCCAAAGTGAGCATTCAGAGATTTTTGATTGTCTACCAGCTTAAAACTTTCCATGCCACACGATGCAGTAGTTATCACAAGCTATGAGACTTTCCAGAAAGTTGTTCTTAAAGTATTAGTAAAAATATATAGCAATTATGAAAGAAGATTTGACCTTTTTTTCTCCCCTAATTGTAAGCAGTGAAAGCAGTAGCTCCTTGCTGAGAAAGAAGCCCCAGGGAATGATAGACGTTGTTACATGGGGGCTGACATTTCCTAACGTGGTGTTATTTTACATAAGTAGCTGGAAGACTCTTTTGATTATTCTCTTGTCTTCCTTTCAGGCAAAATGAATGTTTTTTGCTCATAGCAATCAAGGTATGCCACACGTTTTCCATGTCATCCTGACCACTGTCTCAGCAACGATCAGTGGCATATGTGATGAGAGCCTTCCTACCTATATGCAAATTTTTGTTTCCCTTTTGAAGAAAGAAGGTTAATCTAAAGCTGCAGTTTTATATACTAGCATTAGTTCATATTTTTAATAGCATTTTCTTAAAGAAAATGTGTCAGCATGAACAAGTAAGGTGATATTATAACTTAGAAAAGGCCCTCCTGACTTCAATTTTTAAAGTGAGGCTTTTGTTAACTGTTTTGTCTTTGAAGAGCAAACCTCCTTGAGAAGGCCCGTTTCTCATCATGTGGTTTTTTTAACAGTCTAGGTTAAAGTTCATGTTTTTATCTTTTTATACCTGACAAATATGCCCAGAGAATGTTTTTGTTTCTTTTAACAAGTTATTTCTGCACATCTGAGAGGATCACGTTCACACAGCTGTGTTTATGCATGGGTAACGTGAGTGTGTATTTAGTATTTCATTGTAGTCAAGTGCTTTGCATATCTCCCTAGTAGGTTGAAGTATATTTAGATCAAACATGAATCTGCCATGGTCCAAAAACTACAGCATGTTTAATCTTAACAGAACAGACTTGGTGGAATGGCTGACTTTAAACATAAGCTTAAACAAAATGATGGGTTCATAATTATTTAATGTAAACTGAATAAGGTTGAAGGGCCCTTTGGGGTCGATTATTTCAAAGTGCTTTAGTGATTGCACATTATAGACCGCCTTTCCAGTAAAACTCCATTCAGGTGGGAGGCTAGCTGGCAGCACTATAAAGTACCTAAATGGTTTCAGCCTAAAGAATCTGTTAGTTTTGTGGGTTTAACATCCTTGACACTTAATAGGATTTGGGATTCCATTGTAGCAGAGCTTTTATTGCATGACACTTTAATTGAATGCCTTAGAGTAAAATGAAATTAACAAAGATGGTATTAAATTATGGATGCTCCTTTTTTATCATTTGGCTAAGAATTCTGCAGAGTTTCTTTTCTAATTGTATTATTTTAAATTGATTGATATGAAAAAATAAACACACTGTCTTTAGGACTAGGTATACCATCTGGTCCAAGAAATTCTATTCTAAATAGATGAGAATGGAGTGGGAGCTGGCCAGGTTGTCCCTCCTAAGCTTCAGCAAACAATTACATTAGGGCCGGTTTGTTTAAAAATGGCCTGTAATAAATCCCCATTCTTGAGTGGGTGAGGGCCAGGCAGCTCTGTCGAACATGTTGCCGCCACCAGAATTACAAATGATTGAAAAGACAGATGGGAGACACTGAACAGTGGTTGATTTTTGTTCGTGAGGTCATGCTCTTTTCAGTGTGGTGAAAACCAGTGCCCTGCATGTTTAAAATCAAGGATGAAGTTGGTTAACTCGAACTTCATTGTATTTGAACATCCATGACTGCAAACAGTGTTTGTATTTGAATGTTGGTGATCCTAATATTGTTTCCCTTTTCCTTTAATACCATTTAAAATAAGGTTTATCTGGGATTGAATCAAATTTTGATAATAAAATCATATAACTAAGAAGCTGAGGCCAGTCTACTCAGAAAATGTGAAAACCGGAAACATCCTAGGCACTGCAGGTCAGGTGCTGCTGCCCAGAGTCACTTCACCAGCTGCCAGTCAAGTCTCCATCCTGCTAGACAGCTGCAGACTTATCTTATTTTGCCTGTAAAATAGTGAAATAACCCTTGAACAAATACGGTATTTATTTCAAATAAACACAGTTTGGATGAATTGCTTACTCTTATTAGGTTATGGATCTCATTATCTATATCTGTGAGATGATATAGTTGCGGTCACTATACAACACAAACATGGGCTCCCTTCCAAAGTAGGAGCAGCTGTTACTGCAACGAAGCAGAGGGCCTGACTGTTCTCTTTAGGTTTTCCTCTTTCTTTGGGTTCTACCTGTCTGCTGATTTCTCTCTTCTTTGCCTCCTTCTAGTAAACAGCATTCACGTGCTGGACAGAGGAGCATTCAGACTGATTTACTGCACAGTCTTTAATAGCTTCCATCTTTCTGCTTAATCGATAATCGGTATTTTCCACTTGTTGCAGGGTTAGACAGTGTTTCTGGTGAATGCTGACTCTCAACCAGGGGAAGAGGTGGTGTTAATTGAAACAGACCACCAAAGGGGCATTTGGAGCTGTTCCCCTCTTCCTCACCTAAAAGGTACCAGAGAGCTTGGAATGCAGGATCTTAAAACTTGGCCTCGTGATGGCCATGCATGTGAAACACTTGAGGAGGAGAAAGGAGGTTATAATGCCCTCATAAACCTCTCCACAGAAAGGATACAGTCAGAAACAGGGAGTACCATTGTGTCTTCTGATTGATGCAGTTCTTTTCAGGTTTCAGTGGAGAGACTAAAATATAGTACAGCCGATTTGCGTTGATGATAACACATTCTTATCCACAAATACTTTCGTGATCTTTCTCTGATGAAGTGAGCGTTTGTGTTAGGGCTGTTCCCTTGCACTGTACATATTTCTCTTCCATTTTTAAACAAAGTTTTGGAGCCCATACAACAGTGTGCTCCCTGCAGCTGCATAGGGCTCCCCTCCTCCCCTCCCCTGCAACACCCTGATCCATCCTAAAGCATTACTGGAACTCCACACGTCTTATTTTTCAAATAGCAAAGAAAGTAGAAGAAATAAAGAATAAACATTGTCCTCCCCTTTTGCTCAAATTGATAGACATATTTTCCCTCTCACCTTAATGGTAGTTGACATGAACATTGTTTTGGTTTTCAGGTTGCAAATAGGAAATGTGATTTTTCTTGAAAATGCATTCATTATCATTAAATTCTTTCATTCCAGGAAAAACTTACTATTGAATTCATTCAGATAAAAACTCCCATAAGGAGAACTTTTCTGCAGTAGAATGTTGCCCTGCATCTCTTCTTTTTCCTGCTTAATTTTCATTTTCTGGCATTGTTTGAGTGGTGATGATAACTGACAAAATTCCTTTTTATAAAAAAACAAATTCTGATTAACTGAGGGAAGCCCAAGGAACATATTTGTTTTATTGTGCAGAGAGGGAAAGATGAGAGAACCCAGCCGCAAAGGGAAACTGTTGGCGCGGGGGCTTTGTGCGCAGCTTAGAGAAGCACCGTGGGGAAGAAGCTGAGGAACGTTCTCAAACACTAGTTATTCTGAGGCATTGGCAACAAACCCCTTCCAGTTCCCTCATTTCTGTTTCTCAGCGATTCCCGAGTACTTCTTTTTCCAGCCAACCAGAGCCAGAGCTGTCCTTGCTCATCTTGTATTGGCCAGTTCACTGTAACACAGTTAACTCAGAGGTGCACTCTTAAAACCCCTCTGAAGTTGACCTACGCGGCAGAAATGTCCACGCTCTGCTGTCCCGCATGTGCTTTGTGAAGTACTGCATAAAAGCACTTTTAAGCATTAGAGGTCATTTGGTTGGGGCCCTTCTACCTCGGGCCCGCCTGGGTCTTTGTTGCAGGTCCTGTCAGATGCATGGCACAGAATCCACTCTTAGTAGCCTGAGGAGAAGGGAATTGGACATGAGTGTTCCACACTTAGTTCCTGCAGGAGGACTGGAGGTGAGGCAGGCTCTGAGCTTGAGAGCAGCTCAGGTTGGTACCACGCAAGTGGCACACACTGGGAGGGACAGTCTCAAAGCTGCAGCCCCAGCCTCCTGCCCCAGGACTGCACCCCTCCACCCAGTCAGTTGCAGGAAGCAGGCTCTGCACCTGCAGCCAGGTGGAGGGAGCATGCAGGTGCCAACATTGCAAGCAGCAGCGTCCTGTGCTGCTTGACGCCCAAGCAAAATGCTCCTGCCCTGTGCTTGCCAAGGGAATCAGCAGGGATACCCCTCCTCCCTTCCCCTCTAGCACTTCCCCATAAGCCCTAGGAGTCTGAGAAAGGCTCTCTTGAGCTTTCTAGACCTACCAGGCCACATGTCTTCCACAAGAGGCATGAGGTGGAACCCAGCAAGTCTTCTATGACATCTGCCATGCACTCTGGTTTGAAATGCATTTGGCTCCAGTAGGCAAAAGAGCCATGTTTGTTAATGTGCTTGTGTTGAATTCTGTGTGCTGCAGTGTTCTAATGCCATTCTTCTTCTACTTTAGGCCATTTGCATGGTGTCACAAACATTGCTCCCCAAAGATGCCTCAAAGAGCATCCCTTGACAGGTCATCCCCCAGAGCCAGAGGGGGAAGTGCAGCTCAGACCTCAGTCAGATCAGGCTGTGCAGGCTTCCTGGGCAGACCTGGTAAGGAGGCCTGGCAGGGTGGACTCGAGAGGTACAACTGCGCTGTTTGCTGGGATGCCCTCTCTGCTCCAGAGCATGGGTTGTCACTGGCTGGCACAAGTGCCATGTCTAAGTAGCCCTTTTCTGGTGGACCAGAGCTTGACTGTAGAGTAGATATGATAAAACTCTTTGTTTTTTTCAGAAATAGATGCTGAAGGAGTGGATTTGATTGACCCCAGGAAAGTCTAGTACCTGGGGAAATGAATTCTACTGCTAGCTGCTTTTGTACTACTTCACATATGTGCAAATAAGTGTTCTAGGTAATTCCTTTTAATTAGCTACATCAGTGGTACTTCAGTGTTAAGATTAGAAACATTGATGAGGTACTTTGTATTTACAATTTTTTTTGTACCAGGGATTGAACCCAGGGTTGCTAACCACTGAGCAACAGGGTTCTGATAAGTTGCTTAGGTCCTTGCTAAATTGCTGAGGCTGGCCTCAAACTTGCGATTCTTCTGCCTCAGTCTCCCAAGCCACTGGGATTATAACCATATGCCACCACCCTGGCCTTGGTAATATTCTTTTTAAATTAAAGAAGGAAATTGTTAACAGATTGAAAAAATGCATCATCTGACTTCTGATTGAACATTGCACATTAACTTCGTGCTTTCATCTCTTCCTGCTGAAACTCCATGGAAATGACAATAAGGGAGTAAGGATATATGAACTGCAAGAGCAAGGGATCAGGGAGGAGACCACAGTGGCGGCCGATGAGACAGCTCAGCAGGCGTTTGCAGGGTAGACAGTATTTGGCGGCACAGGAGCTGGGTGGTGGAACTGAAGTGTTTAATTCAGAGCCTGCAAATGAGTGTGCTCAGGTATCCAGGAAAGCTCAGGTGGAGAGCACAAGGGGAGTGGCCACGGAGCATGCCAGCCACCTCTGCATTCTTTCTGCTGTCCTGTCCCATTCCTTGGATCAACTCTTTATTCTGCGAAGAAGTTGACCTGAAGAGACCTGGACTAGGAATGCCAGGCCAAGCAGAGGAGCTGAGGACCTGAAAGCTGAGGTGTATGCTGGATGGCAGAACTACAGCCCAGTTCTGAACTGCTCCCCTAACGCCAGTAGCCGCATGTGTACATTTCAGTCCAGAAGCTAAGGGCTTGTCTCTGGAGAAGCTGGATGGGTTCAAAGAGAACACTTTGAAATAGTTGTGTCAGGAAAACGGGTCTGTAGTAGGTATTTCAATGAAGGGATTTAACACATGACTTTGACTCCATAGGTGATAGGGGACTGAAAGAGCAAAAGCAGATAACTGTAGGGGGCAGTTGCCATTTCTAGACCAAGGGCGTAGACTGTAGGGAGGTCTGAGCTGGGCTCTGCAGTCTGAGGAGGTGCGCCACCTGGCTGCTGCAGGGGGATGTGAGGGGCACAGTGACTATCCAGAGGTGCAGAACTACTACTCCTGGAGCAAAGTGTCCTTGTGGGACATTCTGCCACTGCCCTCATCAGGCTTCAGGGAGGAAGCCCTTCTCCCCTCCAGTCTCTGTGACTTCTTGTTGGCAGTTGCTATGAGGGAGCCCACTGGCAAAGGAGTCCATCGATCTTGTTTGCATGGTGTAGGGTGTGTTAGGGTAGGCAAATAAGCCGTGCAGAGGCAATTACCAAATCAAATGATCAGAAGTCATGAAAGTTAATTGTATTTGAGGAGTGAACTTGGGCTTGGGATGGATTGGGAAGGGCTGAGTTTTTGGAAAAAAGTTAAGTATATGGAAATTAACTTGACAATGGTGAGGTGCTTTGACTCTGTAGCCCCCTGCTTAGGTTGAAGCACAACTCTCCCCCTCGTTTGCTCTGCAACCTTGGGCAAGTTACTTCGCCTCTTTGTGCCCTTTTTCCTCACCTGTAAAATGGGTCTAATTATTGTCTAACTCATAGAGTCTTATGAAGATGATTTATTATTTGTAAATCCCTCAGGATAATGTTTGTGTGTAGTAAGCATGTAAGTACTGGTTAAACAATTCCTGGACTGTGACTTTTCCCATTAAGGTTTAAGATAGCAGGGAAACCAGAATTTAGGTGAGTAGGAGCATGCTGTTACCATATTAATTCACTGGGTGTAAGTTGCACAAGTAGGAGTCCTGGAGCAGGTTTAAGCCTGGGGAAGTGTTTTGAGTTATTTTAAATATCAAGGTTTCAGATTTTATAGGGAGACTGAGGCAAAGGTTGGGGCAGGCTCATATCTGCACCCCCTCAGCTACAGAAGCCACCAGCTTCTGCCCTGTCTGAAGGGCACCAGCTGTGAACTAGACCTTAGTTCAGGTGTGTTCCAGGATGCAGAAGAAGTCAGAAGTCTCTATCCTTTGGCAGAGATGGAGCAAAGCTCCAGGAGTCCTGGCATTGCTTTAACGTGCATGGACCTTAAACTAGGCCTCTTGGAATTGTCTGGCTCCACACTGTCCTGTGCCCGATAATGGTCAGATCCTTATCTGCAGCTGCCTGTGCAGCAGTGACTCCTGCACCTCTGAACCAGACACGACTGTGTGTGCTATTGATCCTGCCCTCCTCGCTTTCCCCTTTGCTTTCTCTTCGATCATTTCTAGTGGCCATCAGAGAATCAATTTTCTCATTTTCTTTACTAAGATGCATGTCATTGAGGGCATGCCTTGTGTCTTAATCAGTTTATATTCACTGTTACCTTGCTCAGGCAGGCCCAACAATAGACTGGCCCATCGGAGCTGATGAATAAATGAATTATATAAATCAGGCTTTTGTGCTCTGCTCTCTTCTCCACTGCCCAACTGATCATACCTCACCTGATTCCTGAATATTTCTTCTCTCCTTCTCATCCACCCACTCATCTATCCACTCATCCATCCATCCATCCATCCACCCACCCATGTGACCATCTGTCCATCCATCCACACACCTACCCATCCACCCATGCTTTTGTCTGTCCATCCTGCCTGTCTCCTTTGGTTCACATTTCACTCTTGAACTTGCTTACTTGCTAGTAGGACTGCTGATGGCTCTTGCGTAGATTACATTCAGCAAGACCTCTTCAAGAGTTCATACAAGCCTAATATTTGAACCTAGAAAGCTTAATGAATGTGTTTAGTTGTGCCTTGGAACAATGAAATGTTAAGGTTGTAATTACTCAGGTGTTTCATTTAAGGAGAAGGAAAAGATTCATTTTACAATAATACTGAGAATGGTGTAGGAGATAATAGAACAAAGGTCAAAGGATTCCAGAATCCTACAAATGGGACGATGACAAAATTGGTACCATTAAGAAAAGTGATGTCCTGTTATGAAAAATATTTCCCCAACAGTCCCTTGAAAAAAGTTATATTTTCATGTAAGGGTTATAATTTTGGTCTGTTTCCATAGAAGACAAATAATACATTTCTAAATTTAAGGCAACCCTCCAATTTTAAAAGATCTGGTAAATGATTAATTTGCTTTGCTTTAAATTTTATTGTACTCCTCTTTGAAAAAATAATCATTATTAATAGAATAATAAACTGCAGATAGGTATTCGGCATGTGTAGAAAATCTCTGTATTTGAAGATCTTTTGGTCTAAAAGGAAAGCCCTCCCAGTGGTTGACACACCTCCCGCTGAATACTCCAGTGAATAGCGATGGTTGCTTTTAGCTCATGAAAGACTTCTGCATGCCTTAAATGATCTTCAGGTTTTCTTCTTTTTTTAAAAGAGAGAGAGGGAAGCAATTTTTATTTAGTTTTTCATGTGGCTTTACTTGCTCTGACACTTCATTGTGTACATGGTGCTGGGGTTCGAACCTGTGTACTTGTGCATGCCAGGTAAGCGCCGTAACCACCAAGCTACTGCTAGAGCCCCCAGATTTCCTTCTTAACACAAACTTCCAAGTAGACCCTTGAATCTTGGCTCTTTACACCATAGGTTCTATGCCTACTGTCAGCAACTAAGCTATCTTGTTTTTTCTTTAAATTTGGCAAGCTATAAACTGTATCTTTTCTAACCTTTCACTCCTCTGCCAGTTACAAGCTATTTGAAGCAGTTTTAAATAAAAAGGGGGTGTCAGCATGTCAAATACCAGACTCTTTAATCCCTGTGCAGTACAGAATGGCTGTTCTAGGATCACACAGGGAGTAGACTGATGGGGTTGGGAGCAGTGGTTTTGCAGTGTTTTTGCACAATTGCAGTCACACTGGAAAAAGCAACTGGATCTGCCTAGCTTGCTTAGGGTCCTCTCCTTGTCCAGAGCAGGTGTGCCCTGTCCAAAAGTAAGGCAGCTCTCTAATTTTTTTTTATGGTTCTGGGTATTGAACCCTGGGCACTTAATCACTTAGTTACATCCCAGCCCTTTTTTAATTTTGAGACAGGATCCCAATAAATTGCTTTAGAGCCTTACTGAGTTACCAAGGCTGACTTTGAACTTGTGATCCTCTTTCCTCTGCCTCCTAAATTGCTGGGCTCATAGGCGTGCACCACAACCATACCTGACTACCCTCCACTTCTGAAGGCTTCTTGCGCAGAGGACTTCCCAATCCTCTTATACCAGTAGTAGGCTGGCCCATGAATGGGAATGGAGCCCATGGACTTAGCACCCACTAAATTTATTTTGCTTTTAATAAATAAATTATCTTGGTAAAATATCTTTAATGTGGTCCTTGAGTTAATTTTATATTTTATGATTTCACCTTCTTGAAAAAATGTATTGGCAAATATTTCAGATGTACAAAAGGAGCATATAGGAGAAGAATGTCATGAATGCCCAAACACCCAGCTTATGGATCAAAGGTATTCAGCATAATCAGTGTGGAAGAAGGTCCTTCCCACTTCCCCATCCCTCCAGATACAGATACTGAACTGAACTAGATATTTAACATTCCCACTTCAGCTGCTTGTCTTTTAAATTTTAAAATTATGTTTAAATAAAGGCAGAAAAATTGGAGATATATATAACAAAGGAATTGTTTTAGGTGCTTCCACTTCTGCTTTTTGGAGGTCAGGTATCATCCTCTGTCCTCCGTTTGGTTGGCCCCAAATACATATGCTTTAGAACATCTGTTTAATGTCCTGTGTGAATTCAGGGACACTAAACTTGACCTCTAAGAAAAGATTAATGGATGCAGAAAAAGCCTTCAACAAAATCCAATACCATTCTTATTATAAAAAAAACAAAACTGGAGAAACTAGGGAAGAAAAGAGCTCACTTCAGCAGTGTAAAGATGACATATAACAAACCCATGGCAACATCATGCTGAATGGAGAAAAATTGAAAGCTTTTCCTCTAAAAAGAGTAGAGGTTGTCTACTCTCACCTCTCCTTTTCAACATAGTTCTTGAAATGCTAGCCAGAGCTAATAGACAAGAAAAGGAAATTTAAGGGATACAAATAGGAAAAGAAAGCAAATTATCTATGTTCTGATGACATGACCCTATATCTAGAAGACCCCCCCCCAAAAAAAAACTCTACCAGAAGATTTATAGAGCTGATAAACAAATTTGGCAATATAGTAGGATACAAAATCAGCCCATGTAAATCAGTCACTTTTCTATATCCCAATATTTAATATGCTGAGAAAGAAATCAGGAAAATTATCCCATTCACAGTAGCTTAAAAAAAAACAAAACAAAACAAAGGTTATCCTTGGGAATAAATTAAACCAAAAAGGTAAACGACCTCTACAATAAAAACTATAGAACACTGAAGAAATTAAGTGAAGAAGAAGAAGACCTTAGGAAATGGAAAGACTTTTCATGTTCTTGGATAGCAGAATTAATATTGTCAAAACGGCCATACTGTCAAAAACGTTACACAGATTCATTGCAATCCCTATCAAAATGCCAGTGATGATCTTTGCAGAACTAGAAAAAAGCAGTTCTAAAAGTCATTTGGAAGAGTAAATTAACCAGAATAGCCAGAGCTGTCTTGAGCAAGAAGAGTGATGCTGGAGGCATCACACGATCTCAAATTATACAGCAGAACTGTAGTTAGAAAAACAGTGTGGCATTGCACCAAAACAGACACGAAGACCAAAGGAACAGAATAGAAGACACAGAGACAAACCCACATAGACAGTGATCTGACAACCAACAGAGATACCAGAACTTAGATTGGACATGTCCAGAACTCAAGAAGTAAAACCAAGAATCAATAAGGGGATGATATCAAAATAAAAAAGCTTCTACATAGCAAAGGAAATGAGTGTGAAGAGAGAGCCTAACAATGGGAGATCCTTGCCAGCTGCTCCTCGTACAGAGGATTAACACCTGGAATATATAAAGAACTAAAAAAAAACAAAACAACAAAAATCACCAAAAGAACAACTGAATCAATAAATGGTCAAAAGATCTAAATAGACACTTAACCAAAAGAAGAAATACAAATGGCCAACAAATATGTTCAGCGTCCCTGGCAATCAGGAAAAGCAAATAAAAACTACATTGAGATTTTATTTCACTCCAGTTAGAATGGCAATCATCAAGAATAAAATATAATCAAAAATGCTGGGGAGGATGTGGGGGGAAAGGTACACACATACATTGTTGGTGGAACCTCAAATTAGGACAATCATTTTGGAAGCAGTATAGCGGTTCTTCAAAAGATTAGGAATGGAACCACCATATGACCCTAAAAAAACTAAAATCAACATACTATGGTGATACAGCCACATTGATGTTTACAGCAACCCCATTCACAATAGTCAAGTTATGGAAACAGCCCAGGTGCCCATCAACAGATGCCTGGATAAAGAAAATGTGGTATAGATACATAATGAAGTTTTACTCAATAATAAAGAAGAATGAAATTATGGCATTTGCTGGTAAATGTACTGGAGAATATCTTGCTAAGTGAAATAAGATTCAAAAAGTCAAGGGTCAAATGTTTTCTCTCATATACAGAAGCTAGACCAGACTAAGAAAGATTTTTTTTTTTTTAAGAAAGAGGGGACAGTGAGAGAGAAAGAGAGAAGCAACTTTTATTTAGTCTTTCACGTGACTTTCATTCCTTGGACACTTTCCCGTGTACGTGGTGCTGGGGTTCAAACTCGCATACTCACGCATGCCAGGCAGGCGCTGTAACCACTGAGCCACCACTCCAGCCCCAAGAAAGATTTTTAAAAAGATAGAGGGGTGGGATCCTATGAAAATAGGGAGATCCTCAGAGTAAAGGGAATAGAGAGGGAGGGAGAAGAGATGGGAAAGGGAGGAAGCTTGGAATGAAATCAACCAAATTATGTGATGTCCATATATGAACATAACACAGTGAATTTCACCTTTATATATATCTACAAAGCACCAATTAAAAAACTTATAAATAAATAGACAGTATAGTAGAGGAATAAGGGGAGGGAGGAAGGGAGGAAAAGAGAAAGAACTGGGGATTAAAATGGAATTCATTATATTCCACGCGAGTATGATCATGTCAGAATGGACCCTAATATTATGTATAACTATAATGCACTAATAAAAACATTTTTAAAAGATTTATGGACTATTATAAAGAGTAATGACAGCTGTAGTTGCTGCTGTTATGACCATGCTGTTAGGTACAAACTCTGCCAGGCCCTCTGCTGGAAGCTGTGCAAGTGCCAGCCTCTGCTGCTAACAGCAGTCCTATAGGCCTTTTCACAGATGGGGCGTGGGGCCCCTGGTGAGATCAGGTAGCTTGTTCTAGACTAGTGCACAACTGACTGCTCGAACATATTTCACACCCCAATCTGCCCTGGCTACTTGATGAGGTTTATGAGTGGAGCTCATCTTCGTCCTGTACCACACACGGATGGCATGGTATCTGTGGCTGTGACTTGTCCTTCCTTATAGGTATGTGAATGTCTTAAACGTTGGTACCACGTGGCATGCCAGCCACAGAGACCTTGCTCTCAGCCTCTCCTGTGGCACTGCTGGAGGGGTCCTGACTCCAGCCTTGTAGATCACTGTGTGTGTTTACCACAGAAAGAGGCAGGTAAGGAGCTAAGATACAAAGTGCACGCAAGTGCTTCAGAAATGGTCTCGAGAGGAGCGCTGGTAGCTTTAAGAGCAAAAGGAGGATTGGTTGCACTAATGGAAATTTCTCATTTCTCCATTACCGTGTTCAGTTGTTAAGTATCTGTCTTACAGCTGACTTTCTCTTCTCTTATTTATCATGAAAAGTTAAATTACATTAACTTGGAAAATGACACTCATGAGTTATAACCCACTGCGTTAGACTGAGGACTGAGACCTGACTTCAAATGTGCCCTTTTGAAGCATCAGTCTGGACAGTAGCTGATGTTCTCCCGATGTTGCGTAGTTGTACAATAAAGTTGCAAGAGTGGGCTTATACCCATTTATATTCTTCCTGGAATCAGGTAGTAAAGTCTGTGAAATTGACTGATTATGCTCAGAATAATATCAGTGAGGGCAATAAATCTAAACTTTAGCTCTCATAAAATGTGTTTCCGGGAAGGTCATGATTCATGATCAGATGCACACATAGACATCACAAGCGCTAAGAAATGGAAATTGTAACCTTTGGCTTGAAAACTCAGTGTTCTTGGAGCTCCACAGGCCTGCTCAGGCGTGCTGCATTTTGTGCAGTCTTTCTCTTCCTTTGGCTCTCTTGATGTGTTTACTGGTGTAAGTCCAGCTTTGTGTGGTGTGTTGAAGAAGGGGACATTAGGTGTCTGTCCGTGCTAGCAATAGGAAGACAGATAAGTGATAGGATGCCCAAGAGTTTAGACCCAGTGTTCACAGATGACCAGAGAAAGTGGAAGAGGCTTGGGTGGAACTGGAGAGTTGTCCTTGGCTATGAAAAAGAATCCCTTAAGAAAATGAAAGAATATGGAAATGGATCTCAGCCTGGGGCTTTGGAGCTCTTTTGCTATTTGCAAGTTGTCCTCCTTTGGTCCAAGCAGAGCTACTAGGGGGCTCTGCCTCTATCCTCTCTGCACCACTCCTCCCACTAACTTCCTACCCCACCTTCAATCAATGTCCTGCTGCAGTTGCTTCTCTCAGGCCCTTCAGGAACCACCATGATCTAAGCTGACGCCTCCGGGCCCTTGGATTCCTTTATGCACCTCTGGGTTTGAGAACAGAGATGGTTTCCATTGGTTTTGTTTTCTTTATTTTGATTATTAATAATAATAAGCATTTTTCTCATGTATATTATTCACTGCTAGTTTTTAAGTGATTTTTCTGTTTTATACATTTTTGCAAGTTTGTCTATCAGTTTTTTTAATGAACTGAACTTATAAATTTATGTAGTCAAGTTTACTAATCTCTTCCTTCATTGTTTATTACATATTTTCTGCATTCAGATGGACTTAAATGAAAGAATTGCAGATTTTTCACATTCTCTCAGCCTAAGTTCCCCACATGCGAAAATATTTATATTTATCAAGACTAAGAAATTTACATTTGTACACTATTAACTAAACTACAGACTTTGGCAGTTTTCTGACTTTTCTCCCAATGCCCCTTTCCTTGTTCCAGGATCCCATGTAGGATTCTATGTTGCATTTAGTCATTCACATTTTCTTGGACTCTTCCAATACAGGATAGTTCTTGGTCATTTTTTTTCATGACCTTTATTTACACTCTTGAACAATACTGATCCATGAGATATAACAGTAGACCTTTTCCAAAGCAATAAAACAATGTAGGTCACTGCACAGGTTTCATTACGGCTCTTGAGTTCATTTGTGGAAAAGCAGATTTTATTTTTATTTCATTCTTTTTTTTTTAGAGTGTAGCAGGGGCATGCTTTTGGGTCTTGATGCTCAACTTTCTCTTGGCAGGATTCAGTGTGCTAGGTGTGCAACTTTATATCCTAGCATGCTATATTGGAAAGATTCTAGTCTAGTGCGTCTGAATTTATAGAGGAATGTAGCAATTTTGTCTTATTTTTTAAAAATCCTTGTTCAATCAATTATTAGCCAACTTAGTATCTGAGAAATGAGACATTTATATCTTCATTCCCATTGTTCATTAAGGAAAATTTCTAGCCATGTTGATGTCCTGTTAGCAACACTAGTTCCTATGTTTTCAGTACTGTTTTAGGTGTTATCACAAACCAAATGACTCAAAGTTATAACAGTATTCAGAATTTTCCATCTGAATCACTCATACATATATATACATGCACATACACCTATCCAGGTATCAAGGAGAAAGGTCTTTTGTCCTCTGAGGTGTCTCACACCAACCTGTAGATATTGAGATCTTCGGAGGCTCGGGTAGGACAACAGACTGGCCTGGTATTCTTGGCCTAACAGACGTGTTCTTGTCACAATTTTTGGACCTGATTGACCTAACATTCTCTAAATTTCCTTTCATATTGACCCCTCCAACCTTCACACTATAACAGAAGTGCTCCAAACTTAGATATCTGCAGGGTGGAATATAATTTTTAGCAAAGTCCTTTTATTTCCCTAACGTTCAAAGCACAATTAAACTAGGCAGACCTAGCTCGCAGCTTTTGAGAAGGAGCTGTAGATGCAGATGGTAAAACAAGATGCATTACTGTTTCATTTATGAAGCATTATTAGGTAGTTAGCTATTTCTTATAAGTGCACTTTTTTCCATAGCCAAAAGGAGTATTTGATCAACGTAGCCTTTCTCCCCATTTGTAGTAGCTTTAATGAAAACTTTTAAGTCTCTACTTTTCTTTGGAGTACAGTGCATATCATTTATTCTTTTCAATGTCACTGCAAGGTTATAATTAAAACCATAAATTCCTAATCCATGACCCTTAGAGTCTACTGATTTTTTTAACTTTTATTTTAATCCACTAACCAGTTCAGTTATGGCTTCTGAGTTCTTATGGCTACATTTGTAACTTTTACAAATGTAGATTGTCAGTGCACTGTCCTTGTCCTCCCTTGTCAGCCTAAAGGGTTAAATTCCCAGAACATCAGGCTTCAGCAATCAGGAAGTAGCTTCAGAGTCACAGATTGCAGGTTTCTTGCAACCTGGCTGCTCCCAACTGTTTCTCCTGTTCTTTCTGCCCTTGCCTCCAGGGCCTCCTCCTACATCCTGTAACATACCAGGCCCATCCCTATCCATCCAGATTCTGCACCTGGGATCTTCACAGGTCCACCCTATTTTGTTATTCATTCCTCTAACTCTGTGTTTGTCTTTTCCCTGGTGGTCCCAGTCAGAGCAGGAGCTGCTGTGAGACATCTTGCTGGTTTTCCGTTTGTAAGTCATCCTGATCTCAAAGTCTGCAGTCTTCTGTGTTTTCCTTAGCTCTAACAGAGTGTTTCTTTCCTTTTTTTTAGCTTATTATTATTAAATAATTGTACATTCCAGAAAATTGCAAAAACTGTTCATCAAACTTCCCATGCGCGCTTTACCCAGTGGTTGTATTTTACAGGACTGATGCTCTATCAGTACCAGGAGGTTAGCACTGGTCAATGTGTGTGGGTGGCACTGTCATTTTCCTGTGTGAATAGGTTTATGTAGTTGAGATACAGAGTTGTCTTGTCACCCAGACCCCTTATAGCCATAGCTCCCCCTTCTTAACCTCCCAACCTGGCAACTTCCACTGTTTCCATCTCTATCATTTTGTCATTTTGAGAATGTTACACATGTAGAATCATCCATTATGTGACCTTTTGAGATTTGCTAATACCCTTGAGATTTATATAAGTTGCCCATATGAATAGTTTGTTTCTCTGTATTGCCAGCAGTACTCCCGGTAGGAAAGTGACACCATTTGTTTAACTTGTCCCCTCCTGGGAACATCTAGGGGTTTTCCGGGTTTTTGTGTTATTGTCAATAAAGCTGCAGTGAGCACTTCTGCCCATGTTTTTGTGTAGATGCAGATTTTTCCCTCCCTGGAATAAGTGTCCAGTAGAAATGGAAATTGCTGAGTTGAGCAGCAAATATGTTTATTTTCTGAAAAACTGCTAGATTCTCTTGCAGAATGGCAATACAATCCTTGTTCCCACCAGCAATCTGTGAGAGGCCCAGCTCCTCTGCATTGGTAATTTTTGCTTTTGTTATTTTATGGGTGTCGCGATGTCTCATCAGGGTCTCAGGGACTGGTAATGTCCTTATCTTTGTGTGGCTCACTCCACACACCCTTTGGTAGAATATTGCTTATGGTCCTTGACCCATTTTCTAGCAGGGTTGTTTTGGGGTTCTTGAAAGTATTGACTTTTGAGAATTCTTTAGATTTCCTTTATCTGATTTATCTTTTGCAAATACCTTTTCCAAGTCTGCTATTGTATTTTCTTATTTTCAGAGTATTTCACACACAAAAAAATAATAGCTTTGATGAAGTCATATTTACTGGTTTCTTCCTTTGTGACTTGTGTTTTTGGTATCATGTCTTAGAATCACATTAAACCTATAGACCTGTTTGGAAAAGACTGATGCTTTTATTTTTTTGACTATTTCAACCCATGAACTCAGTATGTCGCTCCATTTACTTAGAGCTTTAATTTTTTTCCTCAGTATTTTTAGCATACAAATCCTGTACATATTTTTCTCTTTTTTTCAGCTGTGAATTTCCCTGTAGTGATTGTAAATGGTATTATGACTTAAATTCTAGTTTTCATGTATTTGTCATTATTCCATAGAAATAGAATTAGGGTGGGACTTGAGAGGTGTTGTTCAAAGGATGCAAAATTTCAGTTAATTAGGAGGAGTAAGTTCAAAGGACTTCTGTTACATCCTGGTGAATATAGGTAATAACAATATAGTGTATACTTAAAAATTGCTAAAAGAGTAGATTTTAAATGTTCTCACTACAAGATACATATGTGAGGTAATGCAGTTGTTAATGAGCATGATTTAGCCATTGCACAATACATCCATATACTAAAACCATAAATATGTATTAGTTTTATTTAACATTCAAAAAATCTGTAACCAAGCATGGTGGTGCACACCTGTAATCCCAGTGGCTCTGGAGGATGAAACTGGAGGTTTGTGAGTTCAAAGCCAGTTTCAGCAACTTAGCAAGACCCTGTCTCAAAATAAAAATAGATAGGGCTGGGGGATGTGGCTCAATGGTTGAGTTCCCCTGAGTTTAAAAAATAAAATGAAAATAAATCTGTACTGTTCAAGCTACTAAAAAAAATCAATTGTTTTTCATTGTAGGCTGAAACCTTTGCTGAATTTGCTTATTGGTCACTGAGTTGTCCTCCTCGTTGGTGTTTTGTAGACTTCTTAGCTATTTTCCACATAGGCTGTTTCACCTGCAAGTAGAGATGGTTTCATTCTTTCTGACTTGTTCATAGCAATGCTCAAAGTGTCCCCTTTCTGGGCAGTGGGAACCTTCAGGTTGGGTCCATTTGGCATGACCTTGTCTTTCTTCCTTGCTGTATGGTACAAAGATGGTCCAAGTGCATCTGGTACATTTCCTACTCAAACCCTAATTTCTCCACAAAGCACTGACTCCTTTTGTGGGAAGTGGTATTTAGAGACCACAGCCTGCACTGAGGGTTGGAGCAGCACCTTTAACCTTGGTCCCCCTGAAATGTGATGGCTGATAATCACATCAGTGCCCTCTTATCAGTCAGTGATACCTAGCAAGTGCTCAGTACCAGTTTGCTAGATGAGTAAACAAAAGAAAGAACATTTATGGTCTTTTATTCTGTTCAAAATTCAGTGCTTGGTACATTTTAATCATTTTGTTCAGAGTAGCCCCTTAAATACCGCTTATGACAAACCTAAAATGCCTACTGAGAAATGTTGCCAGGGAGTAGGGAAAAAATACCTCACAACTTAAGGGACAGCACTGCAATTTTCTAAGAAGTCAAATGGAGGCGATTGGGCTTTACATTACTGTGTGACATTTGTCATGGAAATGAACTGTATGATCGCTAACAATGCCAAGAAGTAGACACAGTTGGCGAAAGTGGTTGCTACTCTTTTTTCTGTTTTAACCATTTCTCCCTGTTTTTATTTTCATGTGGGATACGTAGGCACTAAGTGATACACTTAAACATACCTGCTCCCTATTTCTCACAGGCGTGTTATCACAGTTAATGATGTGCTCAATATGCCCAGACTTTCTCTGAAAGGCCTCTTTAAATTTTGTATTGCTGAATTTGGGGCATATCACCATTCATACAAGCAAATCTGAAGTTGCCTGCATTTTAGACACGTCCTAAATGTTCATAACAAAGGGTTTTTATAAAGCTTTTTCTGGACGAGTCTAAACTCTTGAGAAAAAAATAGACTCTATCTCCAAAGGAAACTAGTTTCATTAATCTCAGTGACTGGACCCAGGGCTCTTGGTTTTGCTTCTGGTCAGCCAGCCGGATGGTGTTACCTAGCGGAGCAGATATCCTCTACATCAGAAACAAAGAAGGCCTGGCTTTAGGGGTCCATGAGGGTGGAAAGGGAACCCCGAGGCTCCTTGTGCAGTCCTCTTCCTGGCCCAGGCTGTTTTTGCAGCTTCCTTAAAACCCAGTGGCAAGGTGCCCTCCTGCAAGTCCTTGACAGTTTCTTCATCATCATGTCATATTCCAGGCATGGGCAGAGCCTCTGGGAGTCAGGTGGAGACCTGGGAGGAGCTGGATGAGAGGTGCCTAAAATGCAGCAGCGCAAACACCAGGACAAAGGTTTGCATGGGTGCTGTTCCTAGAGTCTGGCCCTATTTTTCTGGGAACAGGAAAGGTGACAAGGACTAAGGACAAGAGATTTGAAGGGAGGATAATATTATACATCTGGGGTGTATGACTAGGTCTGTCTATTCTTCTCTTTCCTTGGAGTAGTTCTGTCACCTCTAAGCCTTGCTTTCCTGTCTGTGAAGTGGGAATAATGACTCTAGCTAGATAAAATATTATCTTGTAATTTTCCTACAAGTGCTAAAAGACAGATAACTCTTATCCGCATTCATCAGAGGACCTGGGGATTAGAACTGTCAATGTCACAGTGTCACAGAGATAGGAAGTGTTGGAGAAGGGGCTCCTGTGAGGGTGTCTCCTGCTGTGAGGACATTTGAATCCTTGTGGGATTGCCAGGAAGACTGGATGAGAGAATATGCAGGGTGCTTAGCAATTTGTAGGCCCTTAGGAAGAATCCAGAAAGGTTTCTTCTCATCTCTCCTGCCAGGCAGGCAGAGCAGAGACTTCCTTGAGGAGAGTTGAGAGGAGTGTGCTTGGTGTCCTTCTGAGGAGCTGCAGTAACCCCAGCATTGGGGAGAATGGGGAGGGGCTGAAAGGCCAGGCCTCAGGGAAATGAGCCCCAGACCTACAAGCTCACAACTGTGGTTATCTACAGGGAAGTCTCCCAGCTCCGCCAACAGTTCAACTGCATTGCTGCACAGCATCTCTGGAACCATCCACAGCTCAGGTGTAAACAGTGCAGGGTCTTCTAGTCCCAGCCCAGCCTGGGAGGGCAGCCCTGCTCAGTGGACAGGAAATCCCTTTCACACTTTGAGAGGACACACTGGGCCTTCTGAAAGTTGAGTTTAGGGCCCAGGATTTTGAATAACTCCTACCCTTGTTTATAAATTAGTCTGTCCTGTTCGATGCTCTCCTCTTACCCTGCACTTGTTTACCAGGCGCTAGGAGCCAGCAGGTGTGACAGCACAGTGCCCAACAGACACTCCATGCACAAGCACCAGGCCAGCTGCAGTTGCTTCTGGAAAGGAAAAACCACTGAAGGGAAACTCAACTTTCTTCTGGAATTCTCTCTGCCTTCATTGTTGGCGGAGTTTGTCCTGGAGCATGATGCAGCCTGCCTGAGGCTGGGGGAGCCCTCAGTTTCTAGGAGGCACTGAGAGGCCCCACAGTCACTAAGATGAGCTGTCACACTTGAAGCAGGAGTCAGCTTTGGCCGTCACAGGTGCTCCCATCTCTGCAGGCACAGCTTTGTGACTTAGTAATCAAAAGGAGTTTAACAAAAGAGTGGAACTCTTGGCAATAATTATGCTCCTTCAAAGAGGAAATAATGCAGAGACAGACGTGAAAGGTGGAGAACATTCAAAAAAGTAATTTGCTCTTCTCATAATTTCTGAGTATTCCTCTGCGATTATTTGCTTTTAGAGAAGTGCTGGCTGTTTCATAGCTGCTGCTGCTCATGCTTGATCCTGCCGTGAAGACATAATCCCATGCAGATGGAGTCCCACAGAGCCTGGGTCAAGCACTCCTTCCCTGCCCCTTTATCTGTGCAGGAAGAAAGACTCCTCCGACTCCAAAGTACCTTGTTCTGAAGAATGTAAGCTGTGAGGAGAAGCTATGGCTGGAATGTGGATTGCCAACCTCCGGCTTCCCTACCTCAGCCCAGGTCATCAGAGTAGCTGGGTTGCTCCCCTGGCCACAGGTGAATGGCTATGCAGCCCTGCACCTGCACCCTCTAGCATCCCTGGTTGACAGCATTGGTCTTGATCATCCATCAATTTGGTGAAATGTCTTCCTTTCCATAGCCATTTTCATTTAATTGGACTGAATTATGTATTGTTTTTATTCCATCACTATATAAACTGATCAGACCTCACTTTTGTCTGGAATTCACAGAGCATCTCAGGGAGAAATGAGCTACCATGAGACCTCATCTAGAGAGGCTCTTGGATGCCTTTTTAATATTTTGCACTCTGGGTTAGTTCCATTGTTTAAGAACCTAAAATACCTAAAAATGTGTACTCCACACACTTTGAGTAAGTCTTGTTTCTTTTTCAGAAAATAAAATATTGGCTGGAAATTTTTATGCTCAGACCATAGCACTACATAGTCCTTCCTCAAACCTGACATCCTCTTGCAAGAATTTGGCATGGCCTTTGATTTGTGCCTTGTGCTAGAATAATTAGCTACAATAACAAAAGGGCCCAGCTAAGTAAAAATAGACTAAAATGCTATTTAGATTACCTGGAAGTTTAAACAAACACTGTTATAAATAAGAAGTACATTTCTTCTGGGGAAAACACCCTGATGAAATGCATCTTTCATCTTTTACGTCAGCAGCTGCTCTGTAATCTCCTCATTTCTTTTCCACCCCTCCTCCTAGGCAGCGCCTCTCCTAGAAGAAATGGCCAATTCTATGCATAACACGTCAACAAGTGTTGAGGAAGGCCAGGGACAGGCCCTTGGGAAGTCATCCCCTTCAGCGCAGGTCAGGTGGCTGTTTTAGATGGGATGTAGAGACTTCTGGTCATTGGTGACTTTCATATGATACTTCGATAGAATCAATTTTATTTAGTTTTTCATATGGCTTTCATTTCTCCCAGACTTTGTTGTGTATGTGGTGCTGGGGTTCAAACTCTCACACGTGCACTTGCCAGGCAAGCACTGTAACCACAGAACAACCGCTCTAGCCCTTGGCTGTATTTGTAGCAGCAGTCTGTCAACTCAGACTCTAGAAAATATTTATTTACAGCCCCCAAATTGGACAGTTGTCTATATATGTTCTTCTCATTCCCCATACGTGGTGGACCACATTCAGACTTGGCAAACACCAAAAAAGCAGCTAGTGGCTTCAGGCAGCCTTATCACCAACCTTCCCAATAATTATTTGCACTTCATAAAGGTCTTTTTGCTGTGAGTATTGTTGTCCCCATTTTGTATGTGGGAAAACCAAGTGATGAGCCTGAGGGAATAAAAGCAGGGGTATACTGGATTGTAGTCCTATTGCTTCATCTGGAGTGCATTATGTGGTCACTTAAAGAGCCTCTGTCCTACCAACAGAAGGATAGAATAACTCAACTTGGTTTCATTTGTAGTGTTCACTTCCTGTCATCCTGTCATATATAATCATCTTGTTCTGGTAGGAAAACAAGGTGTCTTCCCTGTAGACCTTTCACTCTAAGGCAGGGACACCTTCTGCTTGGAGGGACACATTCTGCTTGCAGGAACTGGGCTGAAAAAAAGATGAATGGATGCAAGAGCCTGACTTCAGGTCTCCTTCCTGAGAGACCAGCAATGTGCTCCCGAGTTGGGGAAGTGTCCCTCTCTCCTTCTCTTCTGATGGGCCACTGAAGTTTCTCTCTGCTGCTGTGCACCAGGCAAACCAGGGGACTCACCCAGCACCCATACTCCTGGAGGCAGTCAGGGAGGCCCAAGCCAGGCCCAAGTTGGGGGGTGCTGCCTGCCCCGCAGGACCCCCTGGCTAGAGCTCCCATGGAGACCCCTGTATGGGTGGGTCAGCATAAGTGAGGGTAGCATTTCCTCCACTATCACTTGCAGCAGCAGTTGGCTCAGTTGTGAACTCTTACTGTCATTGGGGTCAAAGAACTGGATCTGTCTTTTCTTTTTGATAACCCATCAGATTTACACCTGAGCAGCTGTCACTGGGACAGATGTGGTTGGTGGTAGGTAAGTGGTCATGTACTTGACTTATCATTCCTCTAAACTCCCATCCATATGTGAACCTTCATTCAGCTGCGTTCTCCTCTTACGATGAGGTGTCTCCTTGTGTTTAATGACCATATTTCACAGTGTCCTTTCCCTGGATGACATTACATACATAGTAGGCACTCCATATGTTTTTACTGAATGGGTAAAATTACTCCTGTCCTTGCTGAGGTTCTAGGCACCAAAATGTAGTTGCAAATACAGAAAGGAATAGCCTGAGCAAATACGTGAATGTGGAAACCTAAATAATTTCTTGTCTTTATGCATTCACTTAACACAATTACGGATTGAATGCTTTTATTCATCAGAGCCTATGCTTTAAAAACTAGGGACCATTATGGATAAGACAAAATGTTTGTATCTGGGTGTAGTTCAAAACCACAGGACTTTATGGGAGTTACCATTTTACACACTCCACCCTACAACTCACATCCATTTGCATCTATAATTAAGAGTTGACAGTCATTATGGGAGAATTGGATAGAGGTGACTTCATAGAAATGTAAGTGTATCTCTTCTATATACTTAATGTTATGAAATTAACTACACCTTCAGTAGAAAAGGATCCCTGCGTAGGCTTCGTGGACGTGTTCTGCAAGGCAACTAACTGGCAGAGGGCTTTGCTGTCTCTAGCCTCCCTTCTGGAAAGTACAGTGTATCTCTGTGGAATAATGACAGCTCTCAGATTTGATGGCTGCCTTTCTCCTTAGTGCATGCATTACCTGTGTGCCATGCAATACCACTTACCCAGGACTTCTGGGGACCTGCCCTGAGGATTCATGCATTCTGTTAATGAATACAACTCCACTTGTCACATATCCTGAAATTCTGGGAAACAGGTTTCCCAAATTATTTCCTCACTTGCTTTCCAGATGTCTTTCATCCCAGAGTCACTGGTGGACAGCAAGTGTTTACCTCCTGACTTAGTAAACATGTCACTCTCGCGCCTTAACATTTATCCAGTATCTAGGGACTCATGATTGCCAAAACTACTTGGAAGCAATTTTAGTTCTTGTAATTATACAGCTAAAGCAAGTTCATCAATTCCGAAGTTGTCTGCCTTGAACTTGCTATTAAAATGGGACTTGAGATCCAGATTACACTGAGAACACTGAGCCACACACAGAACCAACCCATTAAAAAGTTGTTTTGTTAAAATAGAGAATATTTCAAATATTTTAGTTTTTTAAGGGCTTAAATACAAATAGTCTACATTTTCCTATACTGTTTTTTTTAATGTATTCAAATATTGATTAAAACTAATCAAATGTTACTCTAACATTTGTTATGGTAAAACTATAGACTCAAATTATGCTCTTATATGTTGTGGGCTAAGTTCTTCTTTTCCTGGAATTACTGAATTTACATCATAATGTATAATTCAGTGTCTATATTGCTATCCTAGTTTGTGTTAAAAGTGTCCAAGATCAAAATACTCACTGGTAACCAAAGATGATTTATCTTTCCATGGAAGCCAAAGTATGGTTTCTTTGCAAATTTTTCAACACCTCATGAAAGCTTCTGAACCCGTGCTCACAGGCACTCTATGGGAAGGTTATTAAAGCGCTTCCTGTCAGTTCCCACAGTCTATAAATAATTAAGCGTAAGCTCCCTGAATAGTGTTCTTAGTTCAGGTTAATTTCCCTTCTACTTTCAGTCTTAGGCCTGAGAACCCAAATAGTCACTGACTAGAGAGTGAACAAAGGTCTTTGGTCTCGTAAATGTATGCTCTGACTTTTCCTTCCTGGTCTTTAGGTCCCTCAAAGTAATCACTGGGGTGTTTCCACCTGCCATAAATCCTATGTTTCTAGCATTATTATGTCAAAGTCGTATCCCTGAAAGCAGATGATCTCTTAAGGCATGAGAACATGACATCCCCTGGATGTGAGTAGCAGGAAGCTTCACTGTAGACTCCCCAGCAAGCTGCCCTCTGCATGCCCCAGCAGTGGTTAGGCATCCACCTTCAGGGCCACTTTCTTTCGAAGAAAGTTTTTGATCACTGCTAATTGTCAGAGACCCCAGGGAGCTTCTCTCTGCCTAAGGTTATATCTTTTCTAAATTGAAGAATTATTGCTTTGCCTGGCACCTCATGCTTGTGTTGGAATCAAGTTGAAGAATGCCCAGAAGCTTAAGCAGTGCCCACTGGAGACCATCATCCCTCACTGAACAGCAGCATTTTCTTTGTTAGTGAATCTCAGCTGTTAAGTCAACAGACTTGGTTCTGTTATGCCCAGATCTCGTGTCCCCAAAGACCACCAAGGAGCTGAATCCAATACAAAGACATGAGGGTCTTTTCTTTGCAAACTCAAGCCTGGGCTCCCTCCTATGCGGCAGATTTAGGTAGAGAGAGCCCCAGCCCTAGTACAGGATACTTTTATGGGTTTTCACGGCAAAGCAGGAAATTAAAACAAAGCAGAATACACGATTGGTTGATCTTCTAACATATATGATGTATTTCTATCAGCCATGGTACCTTTTGTCTCAGACTTCTACCATATGTAGTTTGGTATGTTCCTGGAATGTTAGGGATTGGCTCATCAGCTCCTGATTGGCTATTTGCTAGGGGTCAGTTCATCTGGCGGTATGAAACGTGGTTCATTGTTC
>PVKS010023806.1:0-31876 GCA_004027875.1 Aplodontia rufa | reverse complement strand
GAAAAACACGGTTAACCAATTCAAATCTTCACTGGAAGACACCAACACCAGAGTAAACTACACTGAAAATAGAACTTCAGCACTTGAAGAACGAGTTTCAGACAATCGGGATCGCCTAAACAATGTAGAAATCAAAGAAAAAACAAGATAAACAGCTTATTTTACATAATTTAGAACTTCCAAGTAATTTTTGATGAAATGAGGTGCAATAATCTGAGAATTATTGGCCTGGAGGAAAACTCTGAACAGCAAACAAGGGGATTCAGTAAACTTTTAAGTGAAATCGTAAGTGAGAACTTCCCTCATTTTGCTGTTGATCCGGAATACCACATCCAAGATGCTTATAGAACACCAAATAGACCTAATCAGTGGAGAAACTCACCAAGACATATCATTTACAAATTGAATAACAGAGAAATTAAAGAGGGTATTCTAAAACCTGCTAGAGGAAATCCCCAAATCACATTCAGAGGCAAACCAATTTGGATCACTATGGATTTTTCAGAACAAACAATGAAGGCCAGAAGAGCTTGGAAAAATATCTTTCAAGTGTTGAAAAAATAACAACCTTCAACCAAAGATAATATATCTGGCAAAACTCAGCTTCAAATGCGAAGGGGAAATTAAATACTTTAATGATAAACTCATGCTTGCAAGATATGTAAACACTAATCCCACTCTACAGAGCGTTCTCAAAGATGTTCTCCATTTAGAAGACAATGCCAACAATATGTTAAATCCTTAAACAAGGGCAAGTCAGTAATCATACTATACAAAAACTGACTTTCAAGATGACTCAAAATTCTGTAATAGATACAAAGTCTGTGAATCAGCTTCCCATATCTGTTCTATCCTTGAATGTGAACTGTCTCAATGCCCCATTAAAAGACACAGAATGACCCACTGGATCAAAAAACAAAATCCAACAATATGTTGCCTGCAAGAGACACATTTGACACTCAAAAATAGACACAGGCTGAAAGTTAAAGGATGGCAAAATGTCTACCAGGCCTGTAGGCCAAAAAACAAGCTGGTGTAGTGATTCTAATTTCTGACAAAATTAATTTCCAAATAAAACTAGTCAGAAAGGACAAAGAGGGACACTTTATCATGCTAAAAGGGACAGCTCACCAAGAAGATATAACGATAATCAACATTTATGCCCCCAATTACAACCCCCCAAAATATATGGAAAAATACTTAAGGACATTAATTCCCTCATTGATCTCAACACAATAATCCTGGGGGACTTCAACACACCACTCTAGACAGATCACCAAAACAAAAAAATCAAAAAGATGTCTCCAATCTGAACTACTCTATTAATCAATTGACTTAACAAACATTTACAGAATATTCCATCCTAAGACAGCTGAATTTACCTTCTTCTCATCGGCCTACAGATCCTTCTCTAAATAAGAGCACATCCTAGTTCAATGGGATAATCTTAGCAAATACAAAAAAGTGGATATAATCCCATATATTCTGTCATCATAATGCTATGATCTTAGCAATCAACAACAAGAGAAACAACAGAAACTATTCAAATACTTGGAAATTGAATAACTACCTCTTAAACAAAGGATGGGTAAAAGAGGAAATGAGAACGGAGATTATGAAATTTTTGGAGTTGAATGAGAATGAGGAAACAACATACCAAAACCCCTGGGACAGTATGAAGGCTTTCGTAAGAGGTAAATTTATAGCACTGCATGCATACATCAAAAATCTAGAAAGAGAGCAGATTAATAACCTTATGCTTCAACTCAAACGACTACAAAAGGAGGAACAGTCCAACCCAAAATCTAACAGAAGACAGGAAATCACCAAAATCAGAGCTGAAATCAACAAAATTGAGAACAAAAAAGCTATTCAATCTATTAGCAAATCTAAGAGTTGGTTCTTTGAAAGAGTTAACAAAATCGACAGACCCCTTGCCATACTCACGAAAAGGAAGATCGAAATGAAGCAAATCAACAAAATCAGAGATGAAAAGGGGATATCACCACAAACTCATCCAAGACAAAGAAGATTATCAAAACCCATTTTGAAAATTTATACTCTGCCAAGTTTGATAACCTGGAGGGCATGGACAGGTTTTTGGACACATATGACATCCCGTCTTTAATACAGGAGAACATTGAAAACCTCAACCAACCTATCACAGTGAAATTGAAGCAGCAATCAAAACTCTCCCAAAAAGAAAAGCTCAGGTCCGGATGGATATATGGAAGAATTCTACCAGCCTTCACAGAAGAACTAACACCGATCCTCTACAATCTCTTCCAGGAAATTGATAGAGCAGGATCACTCCCAAACACTTTTTATGAAGCAAAATATTACACTGATTCAAAATCCTAACAAAGACACGTCAAGGAAACAAAACTTAGACCAATTTCCCTGATGAACATGGATGCAAAAGTCCTTAATAAAATTTTAGCTAATCAAAATCTAAAAGCACATTAAAAAGATAATACATTATGATCAAGTGGGCTTCATTCCAGGAAAACAAGGCTGGTTCAACTTATGCAAATCAACAAATATAAATTACCACATAAACAGAATTAAAAACAAAAATCATATAATCATCTCTATTGATGCAGAGAAATCATTTGATAAAATTCAACACCACTTTATGCTCAAAACTTTGTAAAAGATAGGGATCAAGGGAAGATACTTTAAATATGTCAGATACATTTATGACAGACCCATAGCCAACATTATCCTCAATGGAGAAAAACTGAAAGCATTTCCACTGAATTCAGGTACGAGACAAGGCTGTTTGCTATCCCCACTCTTTTTCCCTATAGTCCTTGAAACTCTTGCCAGAGCTATCAGGCAGGAAAAGGAAATCAAAGTTATTCGTATAGGAAAAGAGGAAGTTAAGTTATCTCTTTTTGCAGACGACATGATTTTATACCTAAAAGACCTAATAACATCAGCCAGAAAACTCCTAGAGCTTATAGGTGATTTTAGCAAACTAGCTGGCTATAAGATCAACTCCAGCAAATCAAGAGCATTTCTTTACTCCAGCAATAAATCCGCAGAAGAAGAAATCAGGAAATCTCTCCCATTCACCATCGCTTCCAAAAAAATGTAATACTTGGGTATTAACCTTACAAAGGATGTTAAGGACCTCTTCAAAGAAAACTATCAAATGCTAGAAAAAGAAATTACAGAAGAGTAGAAGGAAAAGCATTCCATGCTCATGGTTAGGCAGAATCAATATAATAAAGATGGCCATTCTACCCAAAGCCCTATACACATTCAATGCAATCCCCATCAAGATACCAGTGATATTCTTCACAGATATAGAAAAAACAATTCTCAAGTTCGTTTGGAATAACAGGAGACCCAGACTAGCCAAAACATTACTCTATGGAAAGGAAGAAATAGGGGGCATCTAAATCCCTGACCTGAAATTATATTACAGAGCTGTAGTAGCAAAAACAGCATGGTATTGTTTTCAAAACAGAACCGAAGACCAGTGGAACAGAATAGAAGATCCTGAGACAAACCCCCATATCCTTAACTATTTGATATTTGATAAAGGGGGCAAAAATACAGTATGGAAGAAAGATAGCCTCTTCAGCAAATGGTATTGGCTAACCTGGATAGCCATATGTAGACAACTGGATCCTTATCTTTTGCCCTGCACAAAATTTAAATAAAAATGGATCAAAGACCTGGATATTAAGCCTACAACTTAAAACTTACTAGGAAAAGAAGTAGGAGTTGGCAGCTACTTCCTTAGCAAAACTCCTATGGCTCATGCTGTAAAATCAAGAATAAATGAATGCGATGCAATTAAACTAAAAAGTTTCTGCACAGCTAAAGATCTAGTCAAGGGCATCAAAAGAGAACCTGCAGAATGGGAGAAAACTTTTGCCTGCTATACCTCAGACAGAGGGCTAATATCCAGAATATACAGGGAACTAAAGAAATTAAAATCCAAACTCACAAATAATCCAATCAATAAATGGGCTAAAGAATTCAAAAGGAACTTCTCTCCAGTGGAAGTCCAGAAAGCCCATAAATATATGAGAAAATGCTCTACATCATTAGCTATAAGGGAAATGCAAATCAAAACTTCAATGAGATACCACCTCACTCCTATTAGAGTGGCAAAAATGAAGAATAGAAACAAGGACAGATGCTGAGGGGCTGTGGGAAAAGAGGAACACTGTTACACTGCTGGTGGGACTGCAAACTCATTCAGCCACTATGGAAAGCAGTGTAGAGAATCCTCAAAAAATTAAGGACGGAACCACCTTACGACCCAGTTATCCCACTCCTGGGTATTTTCCCAAAAGTGTTAGAATCAGCGTATTTTAGTGATGTGGCTTCCTCAATGTTTATAGCAGCTCAATTTACTATAGCTAGATTATGGAACCAACCCAGATACCCCTCACTCAACAAGTGGATACAAAAACTTTGGTACATATGTACAATGGAATACTCCTCAGCCATTAGAGAAGATAATATTATGGCTTTTGGTATCAAATGGATGGAGATGGAAAGAATTATGCTTAATGAAGTATTCCAATCTCAGAGACTCAAGGGCCGAATGGTTTCTCTCATCTGTTGATGCTAGAATTTATGGGGAAGCAGTAGGGCAGAAGGCTAACCTAACAATACTTCAAATTGAATGACTCTCAGAGTAATAGGGGGATGGCTCCCTAGGATACTTGGAGGCATAAGAAGGGGGATAGGGAGGGAGGAGGGTGTATGAAGAACTCAAAGGAGACTGGAGAGTGGGAATAGGGGGAATCATCCCAGAAGCCGATGTCATTCCTCCACAAGATACCCATTTAATTCATGAGTTCTTCTGGGGGAAACTGCAACAGGTGAAAACCAAGGTGGTCATCCATGTTTTGGCATTACCCCTGGATAACAAAGTATATATACATTGATTACTGTTGGTTTGATAATGTTTCTCCCCTCAATTGTATCTCTAAATACTTCTAATAAAAAAAAGAAAAAGAAAAAAGAAAAATCAACGGATTGAACAATCTCAAATAGTCCAAAGCACTGTAACATTTAACTGCATCAACATCACAGTGTAGGCAATGTCAGAGAAAGAATTTAGAAAATTCATAGTTAAAATGTTCAATAATCTGAAATAAGATGTAAGGAATGATATTAAAGAGAAAATACAGAAAGGGAAAGATCACTTTGATGAGGAAGTAGAGATTCTGAAAAAGCAACAAGTAACTGGAAATTAAAGTCAATAAAAGAAATAAAAAATTCAATGAAAAGCATCATCACCACTTTGAAGACAGATTTTCAGGCTTTAAATTACACCACTTTGAAGACTAATTTTTCAGGCTTTGAAGACAAAGCATATAATCTTAAAATTAAATTTAATCATAAAGAAAAGATGTGTGTCCATGAACAAAATATTCAAGAAATGTGATATAATATCATGAAATAAAATTATTGGGGTAGGTGAAGGCTCTGAAATATAATCCAAAAACATGAAAAAAATCTTCTCAATTAAATAAATGCACAATCTACTTAATGAAATAATATCAGAAAATTTTCCAATCCTTAGAAATGAGATGAGAATTAAAATACAAGAGGCATATCATCCCCAAATACACAAAATCACAATGGAGCTACTCCAAAACACATTATAACAATGCCTAATATGCAGATGGAATAAAGATTAAAAAATTGCAAGAGAAAAACCTGGTTACATTTAGACTTAAACCAATTTGTATTTCAACTGATTTCTCAACCTAGGTCCTAAAAGCAAAGAGGGCTTGGAATAATACATAGCAAACTTGGAAAGACAATAGATGTCAAATAAGACTACTAAATCCAACAAATTAAGCTTCAGAATTGAAAATGGAATCAA
Organism: Aplodontia rufa; assembly: GCA_004027875.1. Lineage (NCBI taxonomy): Eukaryota > Metazoa > Chordata > Mammalia > Rodentia > Aplodontiidae > Aplodontia > Aplodontia rufa. The sequence continues at coordinate 26,016 of PVKS010023806.1, read as the reverse complement.
AACCTTCCACAATTAACAAATTTAAACAATTTATAACCAGAAAGCTAATACCATAAAGCATAATCAATGAAATATTTTATGAAAAACAGTTGAAAAAGAAAAATGAAAACCATTACAGGGCTATATTACACTATAAAAATAGTCAATTAAAGGAGAATTAGGTCTGAATTAATGATCAGAAATAAATCAAAATGAGAAAAAATAAAAATCTTCTTTCTATAATAACATTGAATATAAACAGTCCAAACTCTTCAAAGACATATTGACAGCTTGGAGCAAAAAAAAAATGGCATTCAGCAATATGTTGTTTGCAAGAAGCTTATCTTACAGGGAAAGACATCCATAGACTTAAAGGTAAAAAGATGTGGCAAGAAATACCATGCAAATACTTCCCTGTAAAGAAGTTGATGTAGCCATTCTTATATGTAACAAAGAGAAATCCAAGCCAAAATTTATCAGAATAAACAAAGGTCACTTCATCCTGGTTAAAGAAATCATCTAACAACAAGATAAAATGATTGTAAAATATTTATGCCCCAAACAATGGTCCATCTATGTTCATAAAACAATATCTTCTCAATATTAATAATTAAATAGGGCACAATATAATAATATTGGGTGACTTCAACAACTTCTGACACCACTGGATAGATAGATCATCCAGACATAAACTATGTAAAGGTTCCTCAGATCTAAAAAATACTATTAACCATATTGACCAATCAGACATGTATGAAATATTTTGTCCATCACTGACTAAATTCACCTTCCTCTTAGCAGTACGTGGAACATATCCTAAAACATACCATATTTGAGGCCACAAAGAAAATCTTAGCAAATACTAAAACATACAGGTAATTCCTTGCATTCTATAATATCATAATTGAGTAAAATTAGAAATTAGTTACAAGGTAAAAAATGATTTTAATATCTGGAAACTAAATACAACCCTTTTGAATTATGAATGGATAGCAGAAGAAATTGGGAGAAATAAAAAATTTCTTACAAACATGTGAGCACAGTGTTATTGCATATCAAAATCTCTGTGAGAGCATGAAGCCAGTTCTTAGAGGAATATATATAGCACTGAGTTTATATATTAAAATATTAGAAAATACCAAATAAATAATGTAATGTTATATCTGAAGATCTTAGAAAATGAATAAACCAACACCAAAGTTAGTAGAAGACAGGGCATAATTAAAATCAGAGATGAAATCAATGAAATAAAGAAACAATAGACACAACATATTAATGAAACAAATAATTGTTTTTTGAAAGGATAAACAAAATTGATAAAACCCTAGCCAAATTAATCAAAAAGAAAAAGGACTCAAATAAAATCAGAGATGAAAAAGGAAATATCACCACACACACCACTGAAATCCAGAGGATCATCAGAAACAATTTTGAAAATGTATACTCTAATAATCTAAAAAAAAACTAGAAGATATGGACAAATTTCCAGTGACTATGACCTATCCAAAGAGAACCATTAGGATATAAAAAACATAAACAGATCAATAACAAGTAATGAAATGAAGCAGCAATCAAAAACTTCCAACAAAGAAAAACCCAGGACTCCAGTACTGGATTGATTCTCAGCCACATTCTACCAAACCTTCAAAGAACTAATACCAATCTTCCTCAAATTTTTCTATGAATTCGCAAACTAGGGAACACTGCCAAACTCATTCTATGAAGCTGGTATCATGCTGATACCAAAATCAGGCAAAGACACATCAAGGAAAGAATACTCGGACCAAAAACCTTGATGAACATAGATTAAAAAATACTTCATAAAATATTGCCAAACTGCATTTAAAAACACATTAAAAATATATTGCACCATGATCAAGTGGGTCCAATCCCAGGGATGCAAGGTTGGTTCAACATATGGAAATCAATAAATGTAATTCACAACATAAATAGATTTAAGAACAAGAATTACATGATTATCTCAATAGATTCAGGAAAAAGCACTTGATAAGACAGCACTCATTCATGTTTACAACACTTGAAAAACTGGGAATATTAGAAGTTACCTATGCATTGTAAAGTTTATATGTGACAAACTCAACACCAACATTATACTGAAAAAGAAAAACTGAAAGCATTTGCTCTGAAAACAGGAGCAAGATGGGTTCCCTCTTTTACTACTCTTATTTAACATTCTTAAAATTCTAGCAAGAGCAATAATGCAGGAGAAGGATATTAAAGAGATACAAATAGGCAAAGAAGAGCTCAAATTATCTCTGTTTGCCAATGACATGAGTCTATATTTAGAAGACCCAAATAAACTTCACTAGACATGTTTAGAACTCATAAATGAATTCAGCAAAGTAGCAGCAAACAAATCAACATTCACAAATCAATTGTGTTCCTGTATTCCAATGATGAACTTGCTGAAAAATAAAGAAAACTGTTTCATTCATGATAGCTTCAGAAAAATAAATTAAGTCCCTTGGAATCAATCTAACAAAAGAGTTGAAGGACTTCTACAATAAAAACTATAGAACACTAAGAAAAGAAATTGAAAAAGTCATTAGAAGATGAATAGACATGAAATGTTCTGGAATAAGCAGAATAAATATTATCAAAATGGGCTTATTAGACATTCTTTCTAAATAATCCTTTTAGTGCTTATTTTTATTTATGAGCTCAATTTCATAAATAGTATTATCAATCAGATACTCTAGGTTATGGTGTACTAAAAAAGTGCTGTTTAATTTCAATTTTAAGGGCTTGAGTTTATTTCCTCATCACATAACAATATGAGAAATTAATAGAAATTAGTTACTTAAAAGTTTCAGACTGAATAAGGTAAGGATTAGCAGAATATGATATACTTACTTATATTTAATGTTTCTGCCAGAAGTTATATATCTTGTTAGCATTCATATTTTGTTTCCAAATAAGATCACAATATCAAAAATAATACTCTATGACAGAAGGTCAGAGTTCAACTGAACCATATAGGCATATGAAAGTAGCTCAAAATATCTGATGAACGGAACTGATGAGCTTTGTAAATTGTAACAGAAAAGTATGTGCGTAAGATATTTGAATTGAGGATGTCTCCAATTATATAATTACATCTTGAGGTTTGATACTACATGTAATTTCAATGTCATCATCCCATTCCAAAGCATTTAAACCTGAAACTCTAAAGATAGAAATTGAATGTTTGTATTTTTTGTGACCTCATCATGCTGTACTAAATGTGCATTCCTGGGTGAAAAACCACACTTGTCAAAATGCTTCTTTATAACACATTTCTCTTAATCTAAAAACCTTTGTTTAAATTATTATTGCATGTCTATTATGTGAAAAGCATAACTCCTGCCAATAAATGGTTCCTAAACTAAGGTTTTCTAGGAGATAATTTCATTTTTTAGGGGCAGTGCTAAGCCTCAGGTAGAGTTTTTTTTAATTGAGAAATTTATCTTTTGAATGATCATACAAATTTTAACAAAATAATATATAATGTATATAGATTCTGAAAATTGGATTTACCCCCAAGAGTGCCCCCTGAATTATTCACTCTTATCCCTCCCTTCCCCTTCCCACAACATCTCTAAAAAAAGTATTAGGTTGTGTAACTTTACATGATATCTGGATTTAACACCTGATATTAGACCACTTCTCTTAATGGCCAGGGTCTAGTTCCAGCCTCCACAGATGAGTGAAGACATTCCACCCTTGGTTTTCTGGGTTATGATGATTTCACTCAGCATAATTTCTTCCATAGCCATCCATTTACCTTCAAAGGCTACAATATCATTTTTTCTAATTGATGTGTAAAATTCCATGGTATAAATGTACCACAGTTTTTGGATCCATTCATCCAGTGAGGGACATCTAGGTTCATCTTAACAGTTCAATATAATATTATACAATTTCTAAGTTTTATTTGGAGGCCATTTATTGTGCTAGAATCCAAGAAGAATATTTAAAGCTTCTTGTAACTGTCAAAGTTCTTATTATTACTAGCAGAAATTTAGATGCTAAACCTTCATTTATTCATTTTTTTTGTCATTTTTTTTTTTTGTCATTGAGTGTTTACTCTTTTTCTGGTGCCTTGTTCAGTGATAGGCAAACAAGGATAAATAACACAATACTTAATTTCACAGAGTTCTATTTAACAAGAGTAGATAAATTCATATAAGCATTGGTAAGAGATATTGTCTTGAAGAGTTTTGCATTATATTTCAAAATCTAATATTCACATTAGGATAAATGCAAACCTTCCCACAATATCTCTAAAAAAGGATTATGTTGTATAGCATTGCATCTTATCTGGATTTAACACATGCTAATAGACCAACTTTCTCATTGTCCAGGGTCTAGTCCCCACCTCCACAGATGAATGGAGACAATCGACCCTTAGATCTCTGGGATAAGCTGATTTTACTCATCATGATCTCTTCCATAGCCATCCATTTACCTTCAAAGGCTGCAATATCATTGTTTCTAATTGCTGTGTAATATTCCATGGTATAAATGTACCACAGTTTTTGGATCCATTCTTCCAGTGAGGGACATCGGGGTTGTTTCCGTAGCCTAGCAATAGTAAATTGTGCTGCTATGAACATAGATGTTGCTGTGTCACTATAATGTGCTGATTCTAAGTCCCCTGGAAAGATTCCCAGGAGTGGAATAGCAGGGTCATATGGTGGACTCATCCCTCGTTTTTTGAGGATTCTCCATACTGCTTTCCAGAGGGGTTGTACCAGTCTGCAGCTCCACCAACAGTGTGTTAGTGTGCCTGTCTCTCCACAGCCCCTCCAGCATCTATTATTGCTAATTTTCTTCATTTTTTCCATTCTGACTGGCTTGAGGTGATATCTTAATGTAGTTTTCATTTGCATTTCTCTTATTACTAGTGATTTGGAGCACATTCTCATGTATTCATTGGCTTGATCAATGTCTTCTGTTGAGAAGTTTCTATTTAGCTCTTTGGCCCATTTATTGATTGGGTTGTTTGTGATTTTGTAGTTAAGGTTTTTGAGGATTTTGTAGATTCTGGATATGCGTTCCCTGTCCAAGGAATCATAGTCCATGATTCTTTCCATTTCCGTAGGAAACCTCTTGACTCTTTTGATTGTTTCCTTGGCAGTGCAAAAGCTTTTTAGCTTGATGGCATCCCATTCACTGATTTTTGACTTTACTTCCTTCACTTTAGGAGACATGTTGAGAAAGTCTTTGCCTAAAACAATATAATCATAAGAGATACTAAAGTAGCATCATACTACTTCTCACTAAATAAACATTAACAAGAAATTAACGCAATTGTTACTTTATATTGCTTCAAATTGCCTTTCTTAGCAAGACAAGCTTTATCTAAGAATCCACATAATTACTGTTAGTACTTTGTAAGGCAAATTTATCTTAAATTCATTTAAAAAATAAGGTAATTAATTGAAGCTCTTCCTGTGGGCAGTGTTATCTGTGGGTACAATTGGCAAAGTGCCACTCTACAGCAGCAAGAGTTTCGTACTGCAATGTCAAGAGGTATGGGGGAGATGCCTAAAGTAGCATATGAGTGGTACCAAGGCTACTCACCACGAGCAGCATCCACCCAAGTAAAGAGAACCAAAGTAAATGTAGATTAAAAAACAAAGAATATTGCATTGTAAATAATAATATGTATGTTTATATAACTTGTAAATTGTAGATTGTTTATTTATTATGATCTATATTTTCCTTATTTCCATAAGACAGGACAATGATAAGAAGCTTTAAAAATTTTTCATGATTTGTAAATTATATTTACTCAGGTTTCTTAAATCATCAGGTTTCTTAAATCAATCCTCACAAAATTAGACCATTTTTATTTCAAAGAGTCTAATTTAGATCTTGCTTTAGAAGTCCTCAGGCAAAATTCTTCTCAGTGTTCAAGGTGCTGAATTACACATTCTTATAAAATGAGACAATATGAAATAGTTGTTTCAACCCCAAATTCTCATTATATCAATTCTTAAATATTTTGCTGTTATTCACTGCCGGTGCCTAAAACAGTTATAAGAATCTAATTGGCAATAAAGAATGTTCTAACACTCCTGAGATACTATTTATAACTAACATTTTGTAGATTCAAATCAATGTTAATCCAATTATTATTGTAACTTTTCCAATTCTATTTCATATTAATTTACATAAAAACAAACCTCCAGGTTTTTACTCTTATTCTTGCAGAATTTTTTTAGTTTCTGATCTTATTCTTGCAGAAATGCTTTCTTCAAAATATTGTTTATTCTACATTTTTTATAAAAAAATATTCAATTGAATACTTTGGTTCTTCTTCTGAATTATATATAAAGATACTATACCCTTTAAGTTGTTAAAATTATTAACAATTATCCATTTATTAAAGTGCATTTTTAAAATTTTTAAATTTTTATTTTTTAAGAGAGAGAGGGAGAGAATCTAAGAGAGAGAAAGAAAAAATCAACTTTATATTTTCATCTGGGTACTATTTTTCTGACATGTAGTTGTATATGTGGTGCTGGGGTTTGAACCAGGGTCCTCCTGCATGCCAGGAAAGCACTTGAACTGCTGAACCACTACTCCAGACCCCCCAAATGCATTGTTTTAAAAAAGGGACTTATGAAAACCCACTTGGAATTCAGTATGAGCAGATTAATTTTTCTACTAAGATGATGCAGAAATTTAAAATACCTGGAAACAATTACTGGAGTCTAGGTGACAAAATGTCACAAAGATGCATTACTGCTTTCACATGATTTAAACTTTTTTATAAAATTTTATTTTTATTTGAACACATTTCATGTTTATTTGGGAAACAAATGGCATATGAATTGAAAGTAATAACTCAAAATACAAGAAATATTTCAAATATAATCAAAGTTATAAGAAGTGATTAAGAACTAAACTTGTGGGGCTGGAGCAGCGATTCAGTGTTTGTGTTGCTTGCCTGGCCTGCACAAGGACTCAAGTTTGAGTTAGAACCCCAGCACCACATATACAACAAAGGTCAGAGCAATGAAAGCCATATGAAAAATTAAATAAAAATTGATGCTCTCTTTCTCTCTCTCTTTCAGTCCCTCTCTCTTAAAAAAAAAAAAAGAACTAAATTTGTTTAGCAAGACCTACTCATTTTGCAAGGAAAGAATGTTAGCTTAAACTCATACACAATGAAGAAAAAAATAGTAATCGCTTTCTTAACAAAGGCCACATCAATTTTGAATAATATAAAAGGTTTCTAAATTTATAATTTGGATGTGTGTTTGTGAATATATACATGTTTAAAGAAACAGAGGGACAATAGGAGAGAGTGAGAAAGAGAGAATCAATTTCATTTATATTTTCATGTGACCTTCATTGCTCCAACACTTCCTCATGTAAGTGGTGCTGGGGTTCAACCTGCTGCCTTGCACATGCCAGGTAAACACAGTAACAGCTGAGTATATTTACAATCCAAAACTCATATCTGTGAACAAAGGGAAAGTAATATTTTTTTATGAGTGAAGGGTTCATCTTAATGGATAATATTCCTTAACTCAGAATGATTAAAAGAATTAGCTGTTATAACAGTGATCAGAGATATAGGATTAATTTGGACAATTACTGGAGTGTCTTTTGTTTCTCTGTGTGTGAAATGTTAAGGAACTCCATCTCTAAATACCTTAACCAGTGAAATATGTGTAAAAATACAAACATTTTAGAGAGCTGACAGAAAATTAAACAATGCATATAAATCTCTTAAGTATCTGTCAGTGAGCAAATACGTACATTTAATTATTATTCTTATTTCTCAGCATTTATCACTCTTGCACTTTTGTCATAGAAAATATTTTTCCAAGAAGTTTATTAATATATATTAAATGAAGAATTTTATTACAATTACATGTGTGTGGTTAAAGACAGACATACAATACTCATTACTTGATAAGACTCACAAAAATTTTAAAATTACCTACATATAAACCCATAATGTATCTTTTTGGTTCATAATGTACAGACACCAAATTATTGTTCTTATAATTAAAGCTACTTAATGAAAATACTGTCAATATTTTAATTTCACTCCTATTTTTTCCTTCATAAATGTAAGGGTTTAAAAATGTTTCACAGAATATTTCTACCTTTTCTCCTAACAGTAAATCTCATGAATTCAGGTGAGTTGTTCCCTTTGAGTAAGCATACTTCACTGAGATTTGAAAAGTATATGTGTCCTGTAAATGTTATCAGAAACAATAACTGCATTTGACAAATGGCCTAATCACTCCAGTGTAGATTAACACATTTTTCTTGTTATAAAATGTGTCTGCTAAGAGTGTGTATGGATTTTGACTTTCCTGAATTTCTAAAAAATTTTAGCTATTGTATAACATAGCTTTGTCCTGGAAAACAGAAACGTTCCACAGAGGTAAATGCTTACCCTATTCTCCTGCATGTCACACAAAAGTCACTTTCGATGTTTAGAGAATAACTATTCTTTGGTTCCTTTGTGACAACTGTCAGTTTTTTAAAATGCACAAACCTTCCTTCTCAATGAAAGGAAATGGGAACATTCAATACCAGAGATCAGCTCAACATTAGGAAGCTATTTATAAATACATGGCCAAATGTCCCCTGATATGTCCCTATGCCAGCTCAGGAGGAAAACCATGCTATGACAGAACTTGAAAAGCCCAAAAGTTTATAAAATTATATTATCAAAGGTTTCACAGAGGTGTGACTTTGATTTTTAAAGCACAAGATAATTACATAAACTCAAACTACAATTTTTACTGTATAAAGTGGTGCCTTCTAAGGACACACTCTTGCATTTGTAATGGTTCTCCATCCTATAATTCTTTCCTTGATGTTTTTGAACTTAAATTTACCTGTTGGTGAGAGATTCTCAAGAACACGGCCTGAATGCAGATCTTTTATTTCTGGTAAATCAAGTATTTTCCAGAGTGAGCTAATAGCTGATTGACATACAATTAATTAAATTTTAGCTAAGTTAAAATGGTCCACATTTGAAATATGACATAATAAATAATAAAACTTTATGAACACAATGTGAAATAATGCAAGTTCTTTCAAAATATTTGAGTCTTAAGGTCAGATTTCCTTTATTTTTGGCAGTACTGGGCAATGAACTCAGGATGCTGTACCTCTGAGCTATACATACTCTGGTTTTTTTTTTATTTGTTATTTTGAGACAAGGTTTAACTAAATTGCCAAGGCTGACCTCAATCTTGTGATTTTCCTGCCTCAGTTTCCTGTGTTACTGGGGTTAGAGATGTGCACCAGTATATCCAGCTAAGATCACTTTCAAAGCTCTGGTCATGATGGCTTATAAACTGCATTTAAACTGTTGCCACATGTTGTCCCGATTTTATGTTGCAAAGAAAATCAGTCATTGTTTAATAGCAATATGTGCACCAACTGAAATTTACCTGGTGAGAATAGTTAAATATGCATCACAAGTATAATTTAAATTAATTTAATATGGTGTCAAACTGACTTTTAATTTTTCAATAAGTAGGGGTGTAAGTAGTTTAAAAACTACGACTTCAGTATAAAGTGTTATTAATGCTCTGAAAAATACTTTAAAAAGCCATTCAATGCTATTAGAATTAGAAGGAGGATTTAGAGATATATTGGTGAAAAACAAACCAAAAATAAATAGCAAAATAAAACCATGTAAAGAATTAAGCCTGCAAATATTTTTTATGTGGCTAGGCAAAAGAAATATATCTGTCATGTAGTTGCAAGATTAAGGTTCCCATAATGGTCACTAAGCCAAAGTGTTGTTTGTGCTAAGGCATAAAATATATTAATAATTTAAAGAAAAGCCACAATAAAACAAAATGGTCAACATCAAGTATTTATTGTGCTTTAAAACATTTTTGCAAAGGCAAAATAATGCTACTAGGCACAACAAATGCATGCCTCCTAGTTTGCATTTATCCTAATGTGAATATTAGATTTTGAAATATAATGCAAAACTCTTCAAGACAATATCTCTTACCAATGTTTATATGAATTTATCTACTCTTGTTAAATAGAACTCTGTGAAATTAAGTATTGTGTTATTTATCCTTGTTTGCCTATCACTGAACAAGGCACCAGAAAAAGAGTAAACACTCAATGACAAAAAAAAAATGAATAAATGAAGGTTTAGCATCTAAATCTCTGCTAGTAATAATAAGAACTTTGACAGTTACAAGAAGCTTTAAATATTCTTCTTGGATTCTAGCACAATAAATGGCCTCCAAATAAAACTTAGAAATTGTATAATATTATATTGAACTGTTAAGAATAGAATATGGTTAAATCAATTAAAAATGTATAGCAATTTATATAAAAACATAAAACTGCATAGTATACTAGCACTGGTATTAATGAAAACAGCAAGAAATAAAATTTTACATTGAAACTATTTTACATAATCATTGTATCATTTTTAAAAATAAGTATAATATAACTAAAATGTTATAGCCACTTAATTTTTTTTCTAAAATTAATGTTGGAGCTTTTGTTGTTGCTAACTTTCTTTGTATACTGTTTGATATGAATCAACAAGCTAAATTTGGAGCTAGACACTCAAAAAATGTGTGCTCTGTTTACTGGAGTAAATAGATCTAAAAAAATTACATGATCAAACTTTTAATTTTGTCTGAACAGAAAACTAAGTATGAGTTCAATAAATAATAAGTATGAGTTGAAATATTATACTGAGGGTCTTAATAAAGTCTTTGAATATTAGTAATAATTATAGTATAATTAAAATTATTTGAAAATCCTAGTATCATTTGTAATCATTTTACTAAGGGATTTCAATGTCCAGAACCATTTCTCTTAGAAAGTTTTAAATAATTAGTTTCTTGAGACCCTAATGAACAATGTACCACACTATACTAGTGCAAAGGTTAAAAGTTTTTAAAAATGAATTTTCAAACTGAGACCCTGAATGCATAACAACAACAAAAGAGTAGATTTTTGACAATGTTGACACTCTTAGAACAAAGAAAAAAATTATTGAGGATCAGAGAATCCTGCATTTGATCCCTATTGTTGCTATTTACTGTGTCCTAAAAAAATTATTTAAGCTGCCTGAGCAAAATTTTCTTTACTTTAAGACCTGGGGACAGCAATTTATTCCAATTAGGGTAATTGTAAAGATTATGACTGTAAAACTCTTCACATCTTAAGTGCACTACTGCCAGCCTTTGTTTTTGTTGTACTTTATAATGTATATAATAAGAAGAAAGAAGTGTCTCCAAATATATGAAACTGTCAGAGCAGGAGCACACTGGGTGAAAAGGAAAAAAAAAAACAGAGTCGTATGTTGGATTATATAATCCTTACTGTTTCTATGTGTCAGGTTCCTCAACTGAGTGGTGTTCTGAATGTGTGATTCCTCTCACATTGGGCAGCTCAGTAGAACTGCAACAAAATATGAATGCATCAATGTGAGCACAATAGTCATGCTTATCATAGTACAAGCAGAGATGTACTGTGATGTAATAAATGTTGGAAAGTCTGGAAGAAGTGATTTGGTGGCAATAGTGGGTGTGAAGTTTTAGAGGATTTGTTTTGAAACTGTGCAACAGTAGGGTGTTTTTTCAGAAAGGTGTTCATAGATATTATTTAAAAAACATACCTTCAGTGATGATATTATATACTTGAAATTCTGTCTGATGTTTATCACAGTATTGGTAATAAAGCATAATACGAAGGTGGTATCAGGTATTTAGGTGGAAAGGAATACTTATGTTCTATCCTGGAAGAGGCATGGGAAGCAGTACACAGTACTTCTCATCCTAAAGCTTAGTTATATTTTCCTGTTAGATTCTCTACTTAATTATACTTATTACTTAATTGTACTTAATATAATTGTAGCAAAAATAATATATAAATATAAATTACTTTATAAATGTGTATTTATCACAACATTGAAACATTTTAGGTTAAAATCTTAAAGTCTTGATTTATTATTCAACTACTTGTGATGACTTTATAGCTATGAATGAAGAAATGAACCCTTTCAATTTGCTGAGTTATACTTATTAACAGCTATCTATTAAGAACATCCATTTCTTTGAAGTATAAATTGATTCCCATAAGCATAAACACTATATTAAAATTTGAATGCATGAGATCAAATATGCTTTTGCAAATGATGACATAATAAGAACAACAGAGGTATTTCATGCTTCATAGTATGTGTTCTGATGTGAATATTCTATTGATCTTATATTACATTTTAGATTTTAAATTTAATTTTACAATGATAAGGAGAAAGATGGCAAGAAATCAGGTGCTGAGCACATCTTATCTCACTTTTTATTTCTATAACATGAAGCAATGTTGGATATGCATGGTGAAAACATTTTTTCTAGGTTAAGGTCTAAATTTATCTTCATTATAAATTGTCATATTCATCTTCTAATTGGTGTGTAGAGTTTTATTTCCTCTCTTTCCTTCTTTCCCAGTTATCCCCATTATATTATTTCTATCTTGTATTTTTCATGAATTTGTTAACTTTATTATTTTCCAGTAATTTTTTTTATCCCATTTTGAGTTGGATTCTGAGCCTCTGTCTTAATTAAGCCAAGAAACGTCACTTCAAAAATATATTTTGGGGGCTGGAGTAGTGGCTCAGCAGTTACAGCGCTTGCCTTGCATGCGTAAGGATGTGGGTTCAAACTCCAGCACCATGTACACAATGGAGTGTCCAAGCAACGAAAGCCAAATGAAAAACTAAATTAAGCTGTGGAGAGGTAGGCACACTAACACACTGTTGGTGGAGCTGCAGACTGGTACAGCCCCTCTGGAAATCAGTTTGGAGAATCCTCAAAAAACTAGGGATGAGCCCACCATATGACCCTGCTATTCCACTCCTGGGTATCTTTCCAGGGGACTTAGAATCGGCACATTATAGTGACACAGCAACATCTATGTTCATAGCAGCACAATTTATTATTGCTAGGCTATGGAAACAACCCAGATGTCCCTCACTGGAAGAATGGATCCAAAAACTGTGGTACATTTATACCATGGAATATTACACAGCAATTAGAAACAATGATATTGCAGCCTTCGAAGGTAAATGGATGGTGTGGAAGAGATCATGATGAGTAAAATCAGCTTAACCCAGAGATCTAAGGGTTGATTGTCTCCACTCATCTGTGGAGGTGGGGACTAGACCCTGAACAATGAGAAAGTTGGTCTATTAGCATGTGTTAAATCCAGATAAGATGTAATGCTTTACAACCTAATACTTTTTTTAGAGATATAGTGGGAAGGGGAAGGGTGGGATAAGGGAGGGTAATTGGGGGGGCACTCCTGGGGGTAATTGCAATATCCAGAATATATACACATTTTATATTATTTTGTTAAAATCTTGTAAGATTGTTCAAAAATTAAAAAAAGAGAAAAAAAAGAAAAACTAAATTAAGTTGATCCTCTCTCTCTGTCTCTCACTGTCCCTCTCCATCTAAAAATATTAATAAATAAAAAAGTAATATTTTGATACTATCTAAATTTAGTTGGAAAATATTGGGACATATGCATTTGAATGCTCATAAACAACACATGCCCTACATACATAATGTACAGTAACAAATATGGATTTAAATTTTTGTTTACTTAACAAAAAAGAACATAGAGTATAATAATAAATGGAAATAGCAAAGTAGGTAATAAAAAAGAAATGTGCATATTCAAGATTATCTATTCTGTTTACATTTGTGTACACTTACTAGAAATCTATTTTATTATATAGAGTCATGTTAATCATTTAACATTTATTAACAATAGTGAAATATATGTATATATATCCACACCCAAACACACACACATATATGAACAATCATGTCTTTATGCATGAGCTCCTCAGAAAAAAGAAACATTGGCAAGAATTATCCCAGTGTTACACTGCCAAACTAGAACTACTTGATAGGCACTGCTATATTATTGTTAACAGTTTTGGGCCAGATCTCTTCAGATATATAGTTTGCTATGAAACTATGTGTGATTTTGAGATTCTGCCAAAGCCAAATTTAAAAACTGAAAAAACATTTAAGGATTAACATTTGAAGTTGATTTTCAAAAAATCAACTCTCAAAAGGTGTTTTTTCTTCAAACTTCACTGAGACCTCCACATATACGTCATCATTTCTAATGCTTTGAGAGAAGCATATTAGATTGAATACATGCTATAAACAGAAATGAGCAAAACTTTTTGACAAACATCAGATGATAAATTTAGCTTTTTTATATTATTAAATTTCATTATTATTGAGGTACATTTGGACATAATTGTACAAACATGGAATAAAATTTGTTCCAGTTAAGTCCACAGTTGTTTCTCTTTTCCTCTCCTCCCTCTCATCACTTCATTGTTGATTTTCTACATTACTGATCTTTTATTTATTTATAGTTTTTTATTTGGGTATTATGAATGATATGCATAAAGGTGAAATTTACTGTGATATGTTCGTATGTGTATATAGCAACGTTTGATTAGATTCATTCCACTGTTTCTCCCTTTTTCAAATCCTCCTCCCTCTCCCTCAATCCCTTTCCTCAATTGTACTGATCTCTCTTTTATTTTCGTGGAATACCTCCCACCCATTCCCTTCCTTGCTTCCTTCCCTTTTTCCTTCCAATGAATAAATTTGCTTAGCATGTGGCTGTCCAGTTCCTTCCATTTACTAGCCAATGTCATAATTCATTCTTCTTTATGGCTGAATAAAACTGTGTTGTATATATACACCACATTTTCTTTTCCCATTCATCTGTTGAGGGGGTACCAAGTCTGTTTACATAGCTTGGCTATTGTGATTTGCATTGCTATAAACACTGATGTTGCTACATTATTACGGTATGCTGATTTTAGATCCTTTGGACATATATTGAGAAGTGGGATAGCTGGATCAAATGGTGGCTCCAACCCTATTTTTTTTATGAATCTCTATATTGCTTTCCAGAATATTATATTTACTTGCAGTCCCACCAACAATATACAAGTGTAAACTTTTGCCCACATTCTTGTCAAAATTTATCACTATTTGTATTCTTGCTAATTGCCATTTCTGACTGTAGTGAGATGAAATCTCAACGTAATTTTGATTTGCATTTCCCTAAATGCTATAAATGTTGAATTCTTTTCATACATTATTTGCTATTAGTATTTCTTCTTTTAAGAAGTGTCTGCTTAGTTCTTTTGTCCATTTTTAATTGAGTTTATTTTATTTTTACCATCCTTTTATTTAATTGTGTATTTTCTTGTGGAAAAACTGACTAATGTCCACCAAGTTGATGTATAACATTGTTTTTACATTACTCTTTACTTGTCAGGTACAAGAAACTTAAAGAATAGATTAATAAAAGTAGAGTACTGATTCTGGGATTTGTTAAATTTCCATGTATTATTAATACCTCAGATTAATTAATACATATTTGATGTTGTTGACATTCAGCAAGAACCAATGATTCCATTAATCTGTGTTATTACATTCTGTTATCTGAACTAGGAAAAGCTGGTGATGTTGGAAAAGTATGAACATGCACACGGGGAGATTTCTGTTAGAATTTTGATATTAAATGTGTAACCATTTGCAATTTTTAAATATTTATTGGCTTTCAAAAATAATTACTTTGTTAGGTTGTTGTGATGAGTCAAGGAGATCTTTCATATAATGCATTTACAACAAGATCTGAATATAGTAGGCACTCTGTAAATTAGCTTTGAAAAATCTTTCACGTACATATAAAATAATTTATGACATGTGATTTAGATTAGATTATCCGTATACTTTCCTAAGTATTTTTCCTAACTCATTTTGCTCTCAGGTTATAAAGTTTATGCTGCTTTTTCCTCCTAATTCATTTTTCTAAGGAAAATTTTCAATTTTCTTTCAGGTAGTTTCCACATAATCTGAGAAAAGCCACCTTTAGAGGTGGTTAACAGGTACAAAATCACTCTCCCTGTGTCAGAATCAGGGGGAGGATATATAAGACAATGTGATAGTTTTGCTTTCATATCAAGTTTGATGTGACTTTACCTTTTGTTGTGCTGAGCCTAAAATATGGACTATAATGTAATTTTCTACACAACAAAAATAAACATAAGATATCATAACAGATGTAAATAGGAAAGCAGGTAATGAAAAAAGAAAGCAATCTGCCTATCCAGGTTGATCTTTTATTCTGGTTATATTTGTGTAAAATGATTATAAATCAATATTATTATCTTGACTCCATGTTAATTATTTCAAGCATTATAACATGAAGAAATCAAGTTCAGAGATAGAATTTTTCTACAGATAATTAAATTTTACTTAACAGTAATCAAGCAAAGCATCACAATTAAATATTTAAATTAAATGCAGGAGACCAATATTTCATGACACCAAAAAATATAAATATCTAAGAAGTGCTCTTTCTTTTGTATTTTCTAGGAAAGAAAAGGAGGAAAATGTCTAGTTGATTAATTAGTCTTACAAATGTCACATTCAACAAGGCTTGTTAACCTACATGGGAATCAAACCAAAGCAAGTCATTGTGGACACAGGAAAAATAACTAAATAAAATTAATTTAGTGTTTTTTCATGAAATAAGTTTAGAAGTTTAATATGTTTAACAAATTGTGAATTTAAATGATAAAAAGCACTCAACTGAGCAAATTTTTGCCTTTATCATTTTGACAAAAATTTTGTTATTATGGATAAAAAGAAATACTCTCCATTAATAACATAGATATACATGAATATATGCTTGAATTAAGATTTCCTATTTCTCACATATTAAGGTCTGTTTTATCTAATTGACTATAATGTAAATTATAATTTCAGTAATTATTACATGTTAGAATCCTTAAAATTGAATCCATGATTAAAAGATATATTTTATAAACATCAGATAATTCAAAAATAAAGTAAGAGCTTTTTTGAGAATATATATTAAATACTCTGCCTAATAAAGCTCATATGCACATATTTTTGTTATATGTAAAAAGACAGCTAATTTAGAAGCTGGCAATAATAATTTATAATTTTATATAATAAAATACCTATACTCAATTTAATTTCAACATTCTTTTGTTCTTGGCCTTTTTATGATTTTTAATGGTAAAATATGCTTGGTTATATCTATGAACAAAATGAAGAAATATTGAATTAAGCAAAACTACATATTTTCTCCACATCTTTTAACTTTTTTAATTCAGAAATCTGTGAATTAGTTATAATTTTTAAATCACATGATGTAAAATGAGTCTTAGGAGATAGCAGCTAGTTTGAAGTCACCTAGCCAAAATGTAAAATAAAAAAGTCACATTTTTCAGCCCATAGTCCAAAGCATATGGTAACATCTATAGTGCATGACATTTTCATGATTTGAAAATGATAAAAATAGGAAACTGAATAAATACTAAAAGTTTATTTGATTTAAATATTCAAAACACTGAAAAATCCAATTTTACTATTCTAAATTACTCCATACCTATTTTTTCCTTTTAGAGAAGATATTTACTCTTACTACTATTTTCTATAGGTATTTGATAACTAAGAATCTGATCAACAAAACAGGAAGATAACTTATATATGCAAATCAAAATAAACTACTTAAGCAACTACCAAACATCAACTTCTAATAGTTTATTTAGGCTGTCGAACACCTGACCAACTCCTCATCATAAGCCATCATTTTCAGAAGTTATGATGAGATTAATCATAAATATTCACATCACTCTGAAATTTAGCATGCCATTTCTCTCTAAAATAGACAAAATTGGCCTCTAAAGATATTCACTATGACAGTACAGAAATTTTAGACTTAAAATGTCCTTAGTAATTACACATTGAAAAATGGTAAACAACGGTACATTTCACAAGTAGAGGAGGAAATGACAAACGTTTACAAACAGTGTTAATGAATATTCTCACAGGTATTTATGTGAAAGGGAAAGATGAGGACACACTAGAATAGGTACCAGAACTTCAGAGGTAGATTTAAAAATTGTGATCACTAGTATCCCCCTTCTTTTGTGTACTATGTTATTAGATAAGTAGTATATGCATACTAATTGCTCAGTACTGGTTTTATTGAATTCACCGACTAATTTACCATGTCTTGTCCTCAACTCACAGCCAGATAAGGAAACCCAATAATACCATAACAATAACACTGCCAAAAATTAATTGGAATCTATTGTGTTAAGAGGTACTAGAATACGATAAAAATAAACACACATTAATAAAGATGGACTTGGGGTGGAGTGGTGGATCATCTGTATCATGCTTGCCTGTTATGTGTGAGGAACCAGGTTCAAACCATAGCACCACATTCACAACTAAGTATGTGAAACTGAACAAAATTGATTCCCTTCTTCTGTTTCACTCTCCTTATCTCTTAAAGAAAAATAAAGAAGGAATTAACCCCAAGTTAGAGTGTTTGTGGATGTAGGCTACTATGTAAATTTTGTGGGGAGAAAGGTGAGAGTCTTAAAATATTTTTCCAGAAAAGAGATGCACAGTATTGGTTTTACGATGAGGAAAGACATCTCAGGATGGAAATATAGTCAACATCTTTCTTTCATTATTTCCCAATATTGCAAAAATACTCTGAGCAAAACTATAGGCTTCAAGCAAGTATGGTAAGATTGAAATCAGAGTTTTAAGACAAAACTTGCTTCTCTGATCTTGCTGGTTGGTAGGGCCTGTACAATCTGCAGCCCTCTGAAGCTGAGAAAATACATTTTAGTGTTAGCAGGAAATGCAGCAGGTGATGGCTGCGGCATTGTCAATACTAAGGGTTGCAGCCAGCAAAGCCTGATTCTACTCCATTACCATTGAGTTGTGTGTTGCAGCTCACAGTATTGAAGCTTTAAATGGGAGCTGTGTCCTCCAGTATTTGAATAGATTCCAGTAACTCACTCCAATTTCTTCCTGGGTTCTTGTCTTGCAAATCTGAAGAATGAAATTCACAAAATAACTGAGGCAAGAATGAAAGCAGTAGAATTTAAGTATAAAGAAGAGAAACAGTTCTTGCTGGGTCAAGAAGGTACCTGACAGCAGGTCACCATTTGAGTGTTAGTTTATACTGCACTTAGTTCAATACTGTTGATCCAAATTTATGCTAATCTGGGTTTGGAAAAGTAGAAACACTATCAGTTAGCTCTGCAGTCCCATTTAGGTCTGTGCGACTTCCGTTTTCCCACCATGAAAGAGAGGAGGGTGGTGTTGAGGACCTCCAATGATGGATGCTCAGGGTTCTAGCTTCAGTGCTGTGTGGAGCAGGTGTCTCTCTTGGCTCCAGTCTAAGAGCTGGGCTTTAAGACAACTACAAATATTTATGAAGAAAGAGTTCATGTAATATTTCAAAGAAAAATAAAATAAAGTACAACTATCATTCATAACTTAGTCAAGGGGATAGTTGATACCATATCACTTAAAACATTATTCTTTGTTCACTCCCTGTTTACAAACTAAAAATATCAATGTAATCACTAACAAAACTGTTTCCTTTAGGATTTCTTTAGAGCAGGAATGCAGCTTATTTGGATTGCATTTGCAATTCCCAGAGGTTTGCTCCTAGAAGCATTATACAATGTACAAAGGACAAAATTATAAAAGATACTAACAATAGAAAACATTCTGGTATGATTTTTTATGAAGACATTCCATAGGTGATGAACTGTTACCGCATTGGAAAATGTTTTTATGAAGTGTTTGCTTAGCATGTAATTTAAAAATAACATTTAAAACGAAATTGAAATGGTCACCTTTCTACTTGCTTGCTCAAGAATTTCATTTAAAATTTTGAAAATGCAACTTAAAGTATAGTTTGGCCACATAACTCTTTTAAGGATAAAAATGCTAAATTTTGCTTAAACTCATCTTCTATACACATTTTATTTTTATAGTGACAGTTAAACTGCACATTTCATAACCTTCCTTCAAATAAGTTTCCTTTTTCACACATTCCACTGAAGAATAAACACAGCCTTCTAAAATGGTTTAATAAGATAATTAGGCTCTGTTTCACTAGTCTCCTCAGCCATTTGAACACTCATGTCAGCAGCATGCACTATTAAAGATTCTGTCAGAACAGATTAAGTGTCACCTTGCTTTCCAAAAGTACATTCCTGCTTGCTTGGAGGAGTAAATGGAGGCCAATTCATGATATTAGAAAAGGTATCTCTGTTCACAGGCTGCTCTTTATGGTATTTCAGATGTTTTTGGTATTGCTTGGTTCATATTGATAATTCAAATGAAATGTATTTCTGTCTTTCCGTTTCCAGAAGAAACTTATTGCTATTACTAAAGATTCTTTTCAGTTGCTCTGCATTGTTATTATTAGATTGTATCTGGTTCAATGCATTTTATTTACAACCACCTAATCATACTAGAAAATGAGCATGCTGAAGCTTACATAAATGCTGAAAATAAAACATGAAACCTTTACAGTAGACTGCCTTTGAAGCATGTTTTGCAAAGCTCAAAGCAACAAAACAAAAAGAACACATACAGTTTTTGATCAATGAGAAAAGCTCTTAAACAATTATATCACACATCAAAGTGTATTCATGTTTTAAAATTTTAAATCCCTATATAATAATATTAAACTTATCCCTGGAAAGTAACTTTGTTACATAAATTTCTGTTACAAATGTGAAAATGTGTGCACTGGTCTTGAAAAAATTTCATTTATCCTTTCTTCCAATTATTTAAGGAACTGCTTATAGGCAAACTTTAAAGGCAGGCTTTCATCAAGAAGTTATATACTACTGTCCTGTGAATTTCTTAAGCACTAATGACTTAAAACAATACATAGTATATTTTCTATAATAAATTTGCAACTTAAAACTCATGTTTCTCCTGCCAGTTAATATGTATTAAAATGGTGTATTTTGAAACTACATATATCATTTTATAGCATGGCTATCTGCTCCTATTTTTTTAAAAAAAGAATATCTCACATTTTGTGTTTTCTAATAAATTTTCAGCCTTTACATAAATATGAATTAAAATAAACAGTTTTCATACCAAGAAAAAAACATGAAACTATCAATTCAAAATTATGACAATGAACCCACAAATTTCAAGAGTATAAAATTGTCATGTTTGTTATGAACATACACTTTGGGATCCTATATACATTTTTTTAATTTGGTTTTTGTGTATCCAAATTTCTGTTCCCTGTTGGGCTTTCAACTCATGACTCTTGTCTGGAAATGCAGCAGCTTTATCTTTTGTGAATGTTTCTAATTCAATATCACAATGGACTCCTTTTATGGGATCTTAGAAGAACAGCTGATTAAAAGTGACTTTCATGATTTATTCAGTATGTATGTGCTGTGTCTATAGAAGTTGCAGAATTGCTATGAAAGAAACAAATATGTACTTTTGTCTTCCATGAGTTTATAATATAATGGTGGTAGATAAAATAATTTTTTATAGTTTGCAAACAAAGCATCAAATGCTATGTGCTATGTGAGTATCAGCAATAATAAATGACATAGATTTTAGAGAAAAAAGAAAAGTGAACTACTGTAATTGGGAAGGATACCTAAGATATTGTTACATTGACCTAAAATGTAAATGATAAATAGGAATTTTGTGAGTTTTACTTACAAAAGGGAGATGGCATTTGATTCAGTGATAGTAACACAATTCCTTTGACTTAAATTATTGATAATACTGCAGGTTAGGGGCAAATTCTAATGATGAGGGAATTTTGAGATGAGGCTGGATTCTGTGCTCCCACTGGTGAATGGCGTTTGGGCTGACTACAGATTCCAGCAACCAAAACAGCTCGTTTTTAGTGTTTGCAGCTATTCCCAGTGGAAATTTGGGCTGGATGAAGGTTTCTGAAAGTGAAATAGTATTAGCAGCTAAGAGCTGGGTTTTTTTCCTGTTACTTTTGAGGGGTGCATTGCAGTTCTTGGTGTGGAAATACACCCTGGGAATTCTGGGTCAATCTTCTTCTGGGTTCCTGTCTTGCAAATTTGAGTAAAATCCATGTACAACCAAGGAAGGGAAGATTAAAAGGACTAGAATTTATTCATGGAAAGAGAACAGTCACCTCAAGGTGGAGGGGTACCTGGAAACAGGACACCGTCTGATATGTATTAGGCCAGGATTTATATTGGTTTGGGTATGAACCTTGATTAAGAGTCCTGTAAAGCAGGCATTGAGAAAAGCACCAACATCATTGGTTAAACTCTATGTAAAACAGGCATTGAAACTAAATACCAAAGTCATTGCTTAAAATCTATGCAAAACAAGTAGCAAATCTTTCCTAGTTCCCGTCTGTGACCACTGCCATTTATTAGTTTTCCCAACTCTGGGACAAAGGAGTTGCTTCCGCAAGTGAGCCTTCTGGTCTTTTGCTCTAAAGGCCCTGAGCATGCCTGTTAATTGCTCTCTACCTTATAGCTTCTAGGTGTGGTTGAATGGGGCCCTTTGTTCTGACTGCCTAGCCATTTTACCATCACTCCTAGTCTGTATCACTAAGAAGAGAATTCTACAGTAGTAAGGTATCTGTTCCTGATGGAATTCTAGATGTCTCTCTTGAACTTGATTATAAAACTAGACAGTAAGCTACAAGCTAGTTAATGAACTCTGGTGGAACTAAATGATGCTTCTAGGAACAATTTCTGAAGAGCATACTTCCTCCAGGTGAAAAGATCCAGCCACTAATTTTGATAAGATTTACATTTAACACCTGTTATTCAAATAAATGTTTTATGTTAAATGACTTACATATTTTTTCATCATTCTCAGTACAACCTCAAAATGATTTCATTTGCTAGAAATCTGAATAGGCAGTAACGAATGTAAGGAATAGAATTAATTCTTTCAATGAAGATGTGCTGAGTACAGACCATCATTACATAATGGAACTTTGAAATTACATTTTCTGGATGCAGATCTTTAGGTACTTTGGCAATTGTGTGGTCTTAGGCAAGTTTATAAAGTGGGAATAAAAACAAAATCTGTCTATTTGTGTCCTTAGAAGAAATAAAAAATATTGGTATATTAGCAATTAACAAATAATATAGAATACAACTCATAGAAAGAATTTAATAAAAAATGATAGTGTCATAACCTCATTAAAGAAGTGCCAAAATGACAGCTAATGGTTTAGTAACGTTCCTATTATATAGCCACATATTAAATGCCTACACAATAATTTTTAAAAAGTTAATAAAACATTGTTAGTAGTATTGCTATTTTATATGTAACTATATGTCTTTATTTTTTATTTCATTTTTTCTCAAAATATGGAGAACTACAAGTAAAAGATAATAAAACAACTCATTGTTGAACAATTTAGACTTAAGCATGTTAATATTTTGATGTTCCAAAATTTTAAAGAGATATTCACTTTTTTTTCATAAATTGTAAGTTGGAACTTTACTGACTATTCTGATTTCTAACATCTTTTCACATTAAAAAGTAATCATTAGAGTTCTTTATATTCTAGTGTGTTAAAGCATGATTTATAGTGGCTGTAAATGTTAAGTATAGTGTTAATACCTGTCATTTATCGTTCTTTAAATGCTTCTATTAGCTAATATATTTTGTTAAGAGACTTATGTTTTGTCTTTTTTTTCAGTTTAATAGCATAATAAATCCAAATTTTTAAAATGAGTTATAAAAATAAAAAAATTTTAGCATTATATCAAAAACTATAATTTCTTTTCAGTGACACATATTATCTTAGTTATTAATAATCTTTTTCTCTTATCAATATTATTCCAATCACAAAATGATTATAATTCCATGCATGTACTTACCTCCTCGAGTGGATGCTATTAGTGCCTATGATATTTTAATGCACAGTGAAAACAAAATCTATTATATATGCATGTATATACACATACACATAAACTCTATGTAAAACATATGAATATGTATATATATATACATAAACTCTATGTAACATGTATGCATATGTCTGTGTGTGTGTGTATATATATATATATATATAAATATATATATACATATATAAATCTAATCCATGTTTTCTTCTTCCTAACTCCTTTCCCAAAGGAGGTTATGGAAACTCTGACCAACCCTTGATGAAGGTCATTAGGGCCTCCTCATCTGGAGAGATCTTCGTCTGGTCAACACACTACAAGGAGAATTGTTTCACAGAGGCCAAAAGGAATCTGAATAGACAGGATTTATTGGATTTAACACTGAGTTTAAGGTATGAAGGTTGCCAAAAAAAATCATATGTGCATCATTCAGAGAATTTCTGGATGGCTGAACATATTTGGGTTCCTGGAGAGTAGCAATTCTGTGGAGGACATGAAAGGTCTCTGCTTCTGCCTATATCTTAGCCCATGCATTTCTTTTTCTATATGTTCTTTAATATCCTTTATAGTGAATGAGTAACATAAGTATTTTCCTGAGTTCTGTAAGTCAACCAAGTCCTAAGTATAGGTAAATACAGACTTGGATTTGCAATTAACATCAGAAGTGTGTGTAAGACAGTTGGGAGTCTTGGAGAATTGAATCCTCAACCTGTAGAATCAGAGGCCATCATATATAGTGTCAGAATTAGATGTCTGTTCCTTCAAACTTGCTTACTTCTGGAAGGGTAGAAATCCCCATATCTTCTGATGACAGAGAAGTATGTAGAGGGAAAACATTTAGAGTTGCTTTTATCCTTCTGTATCTTCTATGCCCAATCCAGATCACCTTTACTAGCCTAGCATACTCATTGCCTGACTCACATGATAATTGGCTGCAAAGGAATTATAATAATTTCCTCCTTTCCATAAAATTGTATTTGGTCAATAGGAGTGGACAGTCTCTGGAATTTATCCTACTTATTTCACTCTCAAGAGCAGTGGCTACCAAAAATAACTGCTGTATCTTATATGTGCCACAAGGTGGGACCAATGCTTTAGTGTGATTCATAAGCCAGCACTTTCTGTTGGATCAGGAAGAACTACAGCAGAGACTACATACTTGCTAAGATCCTTCCCTTACCTATTCTGCTCCCATTCCTCCTTTTACCCACTGACAGCAACCTTTAAATGTTGATCTGAGGTGCTATATCTAAAGAACTATGACATTATCACTACACTTAAGATAATAAATCTTTCAAGGATCTTCTTTTTTTAAAGTGGTTTTAGTTATTTCAGTTCTATATTTATTCCAGAATATACTTTACTTTTCTTCTGCTAATTGTCTACTAGTATTTAGAAATATCACTGAATTTTTAAATTTAGATTTTACGTCCAGTAATATTACTAAGCTTATTTATTATAGTATTTCTATAGATTCAATGAAATTTTCTGTTGGGGTCTGACCTTTGGTCTGACCTTCACTCCTTTCATCAGCTGCCCTGGAGTGATCTTGTTACTATTTGTATAAATTCCTTCAGGAGGGGCTGCTAGGTCGTGCTTTGTTATACAAAAGGTCAAACAGGGTGGGTCAGAATGTATGACTACAGAATGTTCCTAACTTTTGTCAGTACTGAAATCTACATAACACCTGGCAACTCCCTTAGAAGGATTATTGATTCCTTGGCTGTCTCTCCTTCTCCTCTATAAAAACCCGTGTGCCTTAGTAATAAATGGATTCTGAGCTGCCATCAGCTGCATGTGGTTGCCTCGTTTCCCCGGCTGGGAGGGAAGGGGTCCCCGGACGAGGGGGACCCAGGTCCTAGCCGTCGGCACTCACCCTTCTCCTGATCTGCTCCCGGGGGACAATTCAGCTCCCCACAGATAGTGCCCCATGTGAGGAATCGCTCACACTCCCGTGGTCAGGACATTGCCCGCCAGGAAGAAATTCTGGCTACGGTGAGTTGCCCCCCAGCGCCCTGGTTTTAGGGCCCCATCTTTTTTCTTTTTAATTTTTCCCTACTCGGCTGAGTAAGCCCACAGCCCTGATCTTAGGGCCCCGCCTTTTTCCTTTTAATTTCTCCCTAGTTGGCTTCGAAAGCCCCCGCCCTGGTCAGGGCCACACTTTTTTCCAGCGCCCGGGTATTAGGGCCCCAGCTTCCTTGCTTTTAATTTCTTCCTATTCG
>PVKS010023805.1:0-31872 GCA_004027875.1 Aplodontia rufa | reverse complement strand
GGGGGGGGGCACTCCTGGGGGTAATTGCAATATCCAGAATATATACACATTTTATATTATTTTGTTAAAAACTTGTATGGTTGTTCAAAAATGAAAAATGAAAAAAAAATGCTCTTGGAACTGCGACCTTCAAGCTCTGTCTGCTTTTTCTGTCTGCTTTTTGAAACTTTCTCCTAGTTAACTTTCTCATGATAAAATCCTATAAAATTAAAAAAAAAAAAAAAAAAAAAAGAATAGGCTCAGGGCCACATGAAATAGCCCAAAATGGAGAAACCATGACATTAACGAAAGAAGACTGTTACAGCCAATCACGGGTAGGACATGGGAACTCTCCCATCTCATTCCCTTAAGGCATCAATTTAGCTGCTGCTTCTTGTCTGGTGCATTTCAATGTTAGAATATTTAGATAAATTAATTTACCTGGATGAAGGTATGGTTTTTCAGGGCTGGAGCGGAGGCTCAGCAGTTATACTGCTCCCCTGGCATGCACAAAGGTGCTTCAGACCCCAGCACCACATACACAAAGAAGTGTTAGAGCAATAAAAGCCACATGAAAAACTGAATAAAACTGATTCTCTCTCTCTCTCTCTGGCGCTCTCTCTCTCTCTCTCTCTCTGTCCCTCTCTCTTTAAAAAATAAGAAAAGAAACAAGATGCTTTTTTCCTAAGCAATATCTTCTATCGCTAACTTCTCTACAATTCATCTACTATAAACTCCATACAGAAAAGCTGTTGAATGTTGCATAACATCATTAGCTATATTGATTTTAGATTATGACTATTATGAAATTGTGAAAAAATGCAAATTTGTTCTTAAAATGAATATTGTGAGAAACTTAAACTTCCATCTTCTTGAGGCATAATATTGAAGCACTGTGCACAATTTCCTAAACGGTGATTTATTTCTGGCAGGCTCTTAGCCAAAAGGTTTATTAGCATAACAGTGTCTTCAGTCTGTGTGCATTTGTAACGTCTCCGAGGTAGTTGTTCATTGCTCCTCATTCAGCTTTCTTGTGTGGACAAAGTAAAAAGGGAATTGGAAATGGCTGGTAAACCAGAACTGCTTTTCCAGAGGAACCCATTTTAAAATGTCTACCTTTTGAAATGGGCTAAGGCTCAGACTGACCTTTCTAAAACATGAAACAACGGAGAAATATCAAAGACGAATCCCCAAAGCTTCAAGGAAACATTTGAAAGTTCACTATGAAAAATTCAAGTTCTCAGTAGTATAATAACTTAATATCAAATTAAACTTTAAAACAATTGACACATGTGAATTAATTTTAACACACCATTTAAAATTTGAGACATAATAATCAGTGGGCTTTCTTAACATTCCACAGATTTTGAATTTACTTGGAGAAAAATTATTTATCAAACACTGAAAAAAAAAAAAGGAAAAAGACCAAGTACTCATTTCTAATGTTTGCTTTTGGAGGGGAAGGGGAGACCCTCTGAGTCCTTGTAGGTAAGATCTTATGTGCATGGCTGTCCTAGTCTCCACCCACTAAGTCATAGGACAACAAAATACCAAAACACCTAAGGACTGGATCAGTCATTTCAATCAAGAGCCAAATCATTATAATTCATTCAATTTAGAAATGAAAACCACAGCTGAACAGTTAACAACTGCAAAAATTCAAAAACAAAATATTCCATATATTCATGAGCAAAGACAGACTATGTGGACAAGAACTACGCTCAGTCACACTGGAATTCTCTCCTCTTTGCTGGAATTTTGAGACACGTTGAATAAAGATCAGCGATCAGTTTAAGAAGTCAAAACTGAAATGATATGAAGGATTCGTGCTTTATAAGTGACTGTTAAATTTTCAACACATATCTAGAAATTCCCTGGGATAAACAGAACACATGTGAAACCTGCCATAATTTATAAAACTCCAGAGGAGACGAGATGTAAAGACCCAGTCACACGGGCAGCAAGATCGTCACATGTGCACGTGGCCTTATTTCTTTTCTCCCGCTGTTTTACTTGGACATGGGCCTGCAGCCATTTCCTCGGAAAGTCCCTCGCCTGACAAGTCCTTGCCTGATGGCCCATAGCAACCAGACCAGCGTTCACCACAGGCTGGAGAAATCCTGTTTTTAAACAGTTTAAGATTCAGATTGACCTTTTTTAAAGCATTTATTTTTCTCCAGACAGACTCTTGCAGCTTATCTGATCCTTGAGGTTGAATTTATCATTAGTGCCTAAAAAAATAAGCCTACCTGGAGACCCAGTTCCAGACCTCAGACTTGCAGCTGGTGCAGACTAGAATAAGGACAACTTTGATTGGAAACCATTGCTGAGATGTTTTCTGGCAGCTCTGCATCTGGACAGCAGGGACAGGAGCAGCTGCACACAGTAGGAGGTCATGCTGCCCTGGTAGCCTGGGAGGAGGACCACCAGCTGGCTGTGTTCTGTAAGGTGGCTACTCCGCTCTTCTCCCAGTCACTCCTTGGCCTGAACTGACGTGTCCCATTTTATGGCTGCTGGTGAAACAGCCACCGTGTCCGGAGCACCCTGATGCTGAGGCCCACACCACCCTGACACCAAACTGTGCCAACAGCGAAGGTTATGGGTGAAGCAAATTCTGGTATATTATGTGCCAAGTGGCTTTACATTCTATGCACTTCTGAGTCATCCGCCACCATCCTCCTCTCTAAAACAAAAGCAAAACAAACCAGGCAATCCTAAAACTATACACAGGCAAAAACTGGAGCCAGAGTGGAATGTCTAACGACAGTGAGGCCGTGACGAAAGTCAGAGGCAGATACGCTGGGTGGCAGTCCTGGCTATGGCCAGCAGTTCTTAAGTTCTCTGAGCCTCAGCGCCCCTGACTCTGAAGAAAGCCAGCTTGACCCATGAGGCGGATTGTGTGCGGGGACTAGCAAGATGGAAGTGTTTGACTTTTGGTAGAGGACTTGTTCACTGTAAGAAGGAGTGAGACTTCAGAGAGGGGATCTGTTTACAGTGACGTCAGTCCTGTGGACAACAGTGCCAAGGAACTAGATGTGGGAGTAAATTAGTATCTGAAAAGAAGTACCGTGACAGTCCTGTTCAACTTCTCTTCCTAGTGCCCTCGCTGCACTCGGTGCTGCTGCGCTCCAGAGGTTTTCTTCCGGAAATGATGACAAGTGATTGACATGTACAGGAGCAGACGCAACAAGAGTATTGATGCTTGATATTCACAGAAAAATACTTAGATATCATTCTCAGTTCCTATTGATCACCTGCGACCAATAAGAAGATGAATAGGATTCATAGAAATGATCCAAGCTTGAAGTTATCAGGACTTTGTCTTTTAAGAGCAAAGTGCCCCTACTAAGAAAGCAGCTATGACTTCCGCGTAGATAAATGGTATCCCCACCAGATCAGCAATGAGTACAAGTGCACTGTGGAAATCCCCACTTCTGAGTGCTGCACTTCATGCCAAAGGATGTTGGATGCAGTGTTGAAAATCACTAGTTCAAAATGTGACCCAGAGGAAGGACAGTCTCTCGGGCCACAGCAGAGGACTCCCATTCCATCTGCACGTCCTGTCCACAATGTGCTCCTGATCTCCCTGGACATCCTCTTCTATTGTAGGACCCCTTTATCAGAACATCCTTCTTTGTGTCAAGCCCAGATCTTCCAATCTCAACACCTGCACCCAGTGTCAGGAAGCTTTCTCCCTCCACCTGGGACTGTCCTCAAGTTAAATGACCTTGCCGTGCCTCCTGTGTTGTTCTCAGGAAGAGCTCACTCCCTAGCTCCATCCCAGCATGCAGACTTTCCTCCTACCCCTCCATCTTCTGTGACCTGACACCTGCCACTCTGGCCATGTCTGGTAGCTCTGGTTCAATGCTAAGGCTCTCTGTGGCATCACTACCTCTCCCTCCTGATCAACAAAAACACGGAGAATGGGTAAATGTGGGGTGGGGTGATGAAAAACAGAATCAACAAAACAAACCAACTCAAGTGCAGGCAAATTTCCCAGCGCATGACTTCACAACACCAAACTACATATCCCAAAATTCTCCCGGAAACAACCTGTACCCACAAGGGTAAAGGAAAGGAGATAGTGACAATGGCCTCTCCACCTGTCCTCAGAGAAAGGCTGTGGACAGAGTGCTCAAGATCCTCTCATTAAGCCTCCCAACAGCTTGTACCCGTCACTAAGTGCAGCACGTGTTAACTTTCCATCTGAAATAATAGCAGAAACGCCAAGCTACACGAATAATCTGTTTCTACTCCAATTAAGCTTTCATTTTCCACTTTATTCTAGAGTTGTTCAGTAATTTAATCTACTACCTAGAAATAGAATGAATGTAGCTTACAACAAATCAGAATTTTATCATGCAAAATGCAAAGTATGCTTATAAAACTTGTAAATGATTATAAGCTGTCAGGTAAGGAAACACAACTTTTATTGATGTTTCCCACGGGCTTTAATAAATTGTACCACTTATTGGCATTTTCATGCCTGAAGCTGAAAACTTTTATATGCTCAAGAGTCCTATCCCATGAAAGAGGCTATATTGAAATCCACATTTTAAGTAACTGGGTCTATGTCATACAATCAATAAATGTAGAAACTGGACATGGAACCAGTCTATCCTACATCTTTATTTTAACAAAATTATCATATTCTCTGAAAATCAAAACTAACATTTGGCTACCAAACATATCAATTATTTTTTTTTAAATCCAGAAAGAAACCTATATCCAATTCAGTTATTCTTACAAATTATGCCATGAAGTCCCAGGGCAAATCATTTCTAAAGAAAAAATTTTTTAGTAACATATACTATGTAATTGCTAATAATTTCATATTTAAAACCAGCAGTCATGTATTATTTGAAAATGAGTTATTTGATTTAAGCATATTCAGGTTGATGATTTTATTCGTTTTCTGAAATCCTGAAAGCAAATCATTGTTCTTGTTCAAAATGTAAACAGGAGCTGGAGCTAAGGCTCTGTGGTTCCCTTGCTTGCCTGGCATGTGGGAGTATGCGGATCTGAATCCCAGCACCAGGTACACAGTGAAGTGTTGGAGCAACAAAAGCCACATGAAAAACTAAATAAAATTGATTCTCTCTCTCTCTCTCTCTCTCTCTCTCTCTGCCCTTCTTAGAAAGAAAGAGAACGAAAGAAAAAATGCAAATAATAAATAAAGGATACTGGACACACAATAGTATGTTCAAGATACAACCTTGTTCCCACCCCAAAGCTTAGTAATGGATGGAACCCCACGTTGTTGGGATCTGGTGCCATCACTGACCTTTCATGAATATGAATTGCTCAACCTTTGACTTCTAGATGTTGGATCAAAAGCTGCAGACATCTAAACTGTGTTTCATCGTAAATCAATATTTGTTTGACCTCATCATCGTCACCAGTAGAGCCAACACCCGACCTTCAAACTCAGTGGATGTCATGTGAAACATAAACAAGCCCCCTTCACAGTGTCCTGCCTGAATTCCTGATCTGCAGAATTAGAAATACATAAAATGTTTGCTATGCTAAAAAACAACAACAAAAAAGATTCACCAGGCACATTCTCCTCACATTATCTATTTTTATTTTATCACCAAGTTTCTGCCCACAATTTCCAGATCAAATCTATGTGAGCGTGAACTCCACACCCACACTCCCTACTGACATGATGTGCTGCCCACTGACCATCTTCTAATATTATTTTCAAAAATGAACTCCTTCCTTCTTTCACCAAACTCCACCCCAACTTGTTCTTCCTCTTCCGTTTCCTGTCCCATTCGATGACATCAACACAGAGCCTGGTTCGCATATTATGACGCTTGGTTCAGATCCTCCCTCTACATAAAATTGGTCACTGTGCGCTACAAATGTGAGCTCAGAAGTCTCCTGCATCTGTCCTTTTCCCTTCACGTCCGTAGCCACTACAGTCCCTTAGAATTTCCTATCCAACATGGTAGCCACCAGTCATGTGGAGCTATTTAAAGGTATACTAATTAAAAGTGCAGTTTCCCCTTACCTTTGCCACATTTAGGCATTCAGTAGCTGTATGCGCCAGTGGATACTGTGTTGGGCAGGGGAGGAATGAAACATTTCCATCACCATTGGGTCCACTGGAAATCTGGTTTAGAAGACTGCCCTGTGACTCCAAAGGAAGTCCACACTTGTGCACTGACCTCTCTGCCTCTTCACCTTGTCCCAAACCCCTGCCCATGGTTGTGAGAGTAAATTTTTGAGAAAAATAAATCATCACCTGAGTAGAACTCTTCTTTCATATTTTATATTACAGATAGTGGAAATAGAAGGCCTTTTTGTAGGATACCTGGCCCTTTACAACCTACCACTTCTTAGAGCCCTTCGCACATAGTGTACTTAGTAGCATGGACTAAATATGCCTCTTCCCCCAAAAAAAAATCAATGTTGAACCCCCAACTCACTATGGAAACTGAGGCTGTAAGAGCTGGAAAGGGTAAGTGGTGGAAAGGTGGGGTTCTAACCAGGGCTGATGTCCCTGCATGAAGAAGAAGAGACACCAGAGCTCACTCAGTGCAGGTGTGTAGAGAGGCAAATGAGGGAAGAGTGAGGTGTCCTGTGCCAGCCAGGGAGAGCCCTCCCCAGAAACTGGCCACCCCACTGGTCACGCGCTTCTCTCTCTAGAACCCTGAGGAGATGCATGTCTGGGTTCCCACCCTCCGCTTCACACTGCTTCCGGTTGTCAGGCAACCTGAGCAGACCAGTATTCTCAGCCATGTTGAACTTACAAACTCAGAGAAAAGAATTATCACAGATCTCCAAAGTTAACTCCCTCCCCACCAAAACTTCACATTGAATCTCCCTCTAATTTGCTCTCAACATGAAATCAGATGCCTGAGTGTTCTGATCTTCAAAACCTTCATTCATCCCATCCCTGAACCTTTGAAATGAAGAACCTGGCCATAGACACAGCTGTCAGAACTCCCAAAGCTCTGTCTTCCATATCATCTGCAAAATACATTCAATAATAGTTTAAAGTAAACAGAGCAGCAATATGGCAAAATATTTAACAGCTGTTAAATCCATGGGAAAGATAGATATGGAATATTGTACTAATAATTCCTTATGATGTTTGTGTATACTCAAAAGGAAAGGGAAAAATAAAGTGATGAAGAGAGCTTATATTTAACACGACCCAGAAGTTTGACTTTAGGATATTTAACTTTATGTCCTTGCTTTACTCCTTTATGAAATCTGTGGTGCAGCTTGAATGGGGTAGAGTAGTTTCTCACATCTAAGAAGCTCTGAAGCTTTGGCTGCTACAGAAGCTTCTTCTAATACTTTAAACTTCTGAATGATTCAGGTTGTTTTCTGTGTTATTATCTTGTTCTGATCACCCATTTATCTGCTGGTTCAATTCTTTTGAATAGTTGAATAAGAAAGACACAGATTTTTTTTTTAAGAGAGACAGGGAAAAAGAGAATCAAGTTTATTTCTATTTCCATCTGGTCTTTGTTTCTCCAACACTTAGTTGTGAATGTGGTGCTGGGGTTCTAACTGGGGTCCTTGAGCATGCCAGGCAAGCACTCTACCCCTGAGCCACAGCTCCAGTCCCTAAACTGCTTATTTTTATGGGAGTTGAGACACAGCAAGGAATCCTGAATTGTGGGTTTCCCATGGAAGAGAGGCCCTGGAAATGTTGTTTCAAAGTGCAGGGAAGGACACAGTCAGACGATAGCAGAAGGCACCCTGACCAAGAGGAGAGGGACTGGTGAAGCAGGTTGATGCCATCCACCTCACTCTCTGAATGGGACTAGCTTCCCCCTAGGAGGACGGAGAAGCCAACACACCAAAACCTCGTGCATCAGCATTGAGGCTGCCGTACCTGCTCCTCACAGAAATGGGTGGATGTGCTACTAGTGTTTAAAAAGACAGGACACATCTATATTTTTCAGGATTTTAACCTTTTGTGATAGCTTCCCTGACATTTTATTTACAAATTACAGAATGTGGAAACACACCAACAAAGAGAAAAAATAACCACTATCTTTTAAGTCCTTTAAACACCCAAAAATTAAAGATTCTCACTCATTCCAGTATAATATATAGTATAAATCATTCACCACTTATCAACATAAAAGGACACATTAACCATCTCTTGTTTTGAATGCCACACAATTAGAATGAATTAGGACATTTAATTAAGAAAGTTCTATGTGGATTATACCTAATGTCTTCTTTTTTTTTTTTAAGAGAGAAGGACAGTGAAAGAGAGAGACAGAATTAATTTTTTTGTTGAGTTTTTCACATGGCCTTTGTTGCTCTGACACTTAGTCGTGTACGTGGTGCTGGGGTTTGAACCCGTGTACTTGTGCATGCCAGGCAAGCGCTGTAATTGCCGAGCCACCACTCCAGCCCCAGCTAACATCTTCTTAAATAAAATTGAGACTTCATTTTTACGGAATCTTGGAACACAAAATTTTTAGAGAGGACCAAGTTTCACACTGATTTCAAAACAGACCACTAATGTCCTATTAAATAAATCCCAATTCATTTGGTTATAATCTGTGACCATTTAGCAGGTTGAAACTTCAAAAAAACTATATGAATGTGAGTTAGTGTTTCCAGTATTATAGAAATAAGAAAAAAAACATGGCTTATATGTACAATGAAAAAACTAAAGAAGAAAGAGTAACAGGAAGAAAGCCTAGACTAAACTCAGGTGGAAACCAGGAAAAGCCAACAGGTTTTCTCTTAAAAACACCCATGTACTTTTGTAAACACCTAAATGGTATCTATTTGAATCAGATAAAACTAGCAAATAAAACAATCATGAGGCCAGGGTATCTCTCATCAAATAGTTGATTGCTCTCACAAAGACATTGAATTTGTGTGCCCATGTGCTCGGTGGGTGACGTGAGCACAGCGTAATGACTCAGTGCTGTTGAGAACAAGAAAGCCCCGTCAACAGGCACATCCTCAAACACTCAAAACCCTGGTGCTCCACGCATCCAGCTCCAGCTCCACGCTTTCTCCTTGCACATCACTTCCTGCTGGCGCCAGGGTCCTCACTTCTCATCCATTCCTCAGCCAGGCACTAAGCATTTGCTCCACGCCCCCTGCCTGTTGCTAGTACTCCTTTTTACAAAACATCCATCTGAGTTCTACTCTCCTTAATTTGGCAAATGGAATATTATGTGCAACTGAGACATAGGACCCCAAAGGACTTTCCACCTTGGCTGTCACCATCAACCGAATTGAGGTCCTCAACCTGGGCTGCACCCTAGAATCACTGGGACAACATTGACAGAGCCCAAGCCCAGGACACAAGCCAGGTCAATGACATCATGATCTCCAGCTCTGGGGATATCCAGGCCTTACTGCTTCCAGAACTCCTCAGAATATCCCACTGTGATCCTAAGGACCACTGTTCTACAATATACGTTCCCAACATTAAAGAATAACTTTATAATATAAATCAATATAAACAACAAATCATTTGCTGCTTAGTCATTGTGAGATTGACACAGATGGAAACTTTTTAAACTGAGAAATGAAATTAAAGCAACAGTTCAGAAATTCAAACCAAAACCATCCTTTATTTTAGACAGCTATCTGTATATTTGTTCTCACACATAAAATCTAGTGAGAAAATGGATTTTAACTTAGATGTGGGTAGACTGAGGCAGAGGACTTGGCATGATCTCCTTTCCTCCATGCTTAATTCACCTTGCATAGGCAGACACTGACCTCATCTAATAAAAGTCATTAAAACCAACATACATCAGCCAGTTTTCAAACCTTAGGTTGGAATAAGTAGGTTGTGCCCTATATAGCTACTAATTTGACCCAGTTATAAATCCAAAGTAAATATATTTATTCTTTGGTCTGCAATCTAATATTAAGACAAAGTTTTAGGTGTTTCTCTATAAAAACAAAACAGAATACAAATCAGCAGTTGCATATTGAGCCGAAAGTATGAAAAATATAAATCTGGTTATGTAGTGACCTTATAAATAGCCTTATTAATGGTTAATAACTGCATGATCAGACTGTCACATTCTGTAGAGAATCATTCAACCACAAATATAACATGAAAATCATAAGGAGTAGAATGTGGAAGAGATCTCTTAATAGATCTATAACCCACATTTCTGGGCAATGACCTAATATGTACAATAATGCTTAATAAATAGTAAATTAGTATTTTAGTTTTAAATTTCAAATGAAAAGCAGTGTGAGGTATCTTTGCGTAACACTAAAATAAATAAGAAATGAGATTTTTTTTCCAAATTGCACATTATGTAACCCAATCTCTATGTTCTCAGATCAGGTGACATGGTGAGCAGTTCCTGTAAAAAGACAGAATGTCTCAAGCATCAGAATAATTACAGACGCCTGACATTCACTAAGCATCCTTGTGGTGTGGTCAGTGTCTGTCAAATACACATAAGCTATAAAGCCTGCTTTGAGATGTGGTGGTGAAAATGCTTTCAGGGAGATGAAGACTGAAGTTTATGCTGAGATAATGAAGCTACCGATGGTAAAGTGACAAATGTTAGAATGTAATCTCATACTTACACTCAAGTATCTCAGGGTATATTCAGTAAGGAAAGGTATCAGTAACTCCAAAAGTTTACCTCTAGCACAGAAATGTATATTCCCCCACAGTTTTAAAATAGCTATTTGCAAGACTGCTTAGGAGTTTAGCATATGTAAGAGCAAATTCTTATTTATGTAAATCACAGACATGGAAATAACATGCATTTGTAATTTTTTAGCTTACACCACTTCATTTTTAATATTCCCTGCCAACTTGAAGACTTTGACAGACGTGTCAGATTCTTAATATATACCAAATCATTATTTTGAATAACACTGTAAACTACAGGGAAAAATTACTGCTATAATTTTTGGTACCCAATTTATAAAATAAAGCAACTAAAAAGCTATGGTATGATATATGCAACAGGTTTCTTTGTTCTTTATGTCTTTATAAATGAAGAAATTTAAAAATATCAAATCAGTTATTTCTTACAGAATTACAAGTGTTCTTGGTTGCAAATTATTTCTATGATATGTTATAATACAAAAGTTTACCACAGAAAGTCAGCTATACTGGATTTCCAATTACTGGGAATTCAGATACTACAATTCTGTTAGATGCATTTTAAGGGTTTTTTTTTTAGAAGAAAATGGTCAGAAACTATTTAAAACCATTTAAATCAAAAGGCAATTTAATCCATTTTATGTTTATACATATATGGAAGGTGGTAAGTTTTAATGAGGAGAGAATAAAAAACTAGAAAGTAAAAATACATTGCAGCTCTAAAGCATTAGAAATCACAACCATCAATAATTTGATTATGTATGTATATAAAAAGTGAATATATTTCTCTCCAATATTAATCACAATAGTTTTTAGCACTAGCATGAATTTATGTATGATTTATTATACAGCTACTATTTTGATCAATGTGTTTATATACTATTCAAATTGGATTTTCATGAAGATATTACCAATTACAGAAATATAATGCATTTACTTTTAATGTATCCTATGACTTTGTAGTTTCCTTTAAAATACAAAACATTTTCATACAAATATTGTCCTTTTTTTTCTTTTTGGCATTGTTGGGGTTTGAATGAACCCAGGCCTTGCACATGCTAGGCAACTGCTCTTCCACTGAGTTACATGCCAGCCCCAGAATTTATATCTTGAATGGGAATATTGATGATAGCCATTTTATGGTTAAGTTTAAAATGAGTAAATTTCAGAAAGAAATTCAGACTCAGTATTCAAAAACAACAAGTGACATTTTAAGCTATGTGATAGTCTGTTTATATATATATATATATATATATATAAACATCAGCACTTTAAATCTCAAGCTATAATATTTTCAATGTCTTTTGTGGAACAAATATTTCCAATTGGCATGCAATAATGATAAAGAATAATCAAAAACTTCTTTAGCCAAGAAATATCTGAGACATCACAGGCAATAAATTCTGTGTGTGGGGATGAGGAAATTCAAACATCTACATTTACTTCTCAATGGCAAGAATTTTTTTTAAGGATTTAAGATTTTTATAATGTGCCTTTGTGGATACAGTTAACAATTCCTACTCTGTATATAAATATAATGCTGAGGTTATTTATAACATAAATTTAACTCATACTGTGCCTTATATCTATCATGATTTAAACACCAAGTTGGAAATTAATTCAGGCAAGAAGGAAAATAGGCATTTAACATAGTCATGTGGACATTTGAACAAAGGTAAACTTGACATACTTATAAAAAAATAAGCTGCAGTCTACTGATGACACAGACTCTTCGATATACTGAACTATGCAAATTTAAAGTGCTAGAAATTTCTATGAGGGCTTACATTTGAGGGAAAGCACCAGTTCAAATTATCATAAGACACTTCTCTTAAATCTATGAATAGTGAAACCTCTGTGATATTTGCATTATGAGTGGAATGATCAGACAAAGCAGTTTCCTCCATTTACATTTTCAGCGCAACATGTCTTGTCAAAATAGATAACTGTGTGATAAATACACCAACAATTCATTTTTAATTTCTGTCATTAAGATTGAGCTTAAGACCTAGACATGGGTTATGATGGTATGGCCAAAAACAAAATAGGTAGGAAATTGAAGACCCACTAAGCTAGTGAAATAGCCTTCTCACTAATGTCAGAAACTCAGAATTGCTCTTTTCTGAGATACATGGTTTTGGTCTTAGGGAGTGATCCTAAGATCCTGAATAGTTATCACTAAGTCAATTTCTCTTGCTACAGCTACACTTCGCAGGTGCTGAAGCAGGTTAGAGGAAAAGAAGGACAGTTGTTCACTTTGTGTGAGATTGAGGGGTGGGGAATGTAAAGGAAGAGGCAGCAAGTGGTGTCTTACTTCTTTTTAAAGGCAGCGGTATCCCTGTGTTGTTTAAGAAACTACCCTAGTAGAAGAGACTGAGACTTGTAGAGATTCTGTCATTATTTCTACCCTGCCAGAGGTCACTGCAGTATCTTTAGCCTTCTCCTGGCAAATCTTATTTCAGCACCACAGACAGCAACAACCAGTCCAGGGTTGCCTAAACTTGTTCCTAAGATACTTTTCAATCAGCAAAGGTTACAACCCTTCTCATACTCAGCAGGAAAAGTTGAATATAGGTTACTAAATATTTTGGTATATTTTTAATTCATGTCATTAAAAACTGGCCACTTAACACTTGTAAAGATAAGTACACTGGAAAATTCAAAGAAATTACATAATGTGTCTGATTAATAACCTAACATTGCTAATCAACCACTAGATACCTAACTACAACTTTCCACAGGTCGTGAGTGTC
This sequence comes from Aplodontia rufa, assembly GCA_004027875.1. Lineage (NCBI taxonomy): Eukaryota > Metazoa > Chordata > Mammalia > Rodentia > Aplodontiidae > Aplodontia > Aplodontia rufa. Next base: position 18,561 of record PVKS010023805.1, on the reverse strand, counting down.
AGATCAATAATTATACAAATGTGAAGAGAAGACAGGAAACTTAAGTAGAGTTCACTGGGCCCCAGACTTTCCCAAGATGAAGAACTACTGCCCCTGTAAAGACATGTAAATGTTTTTGTTGTCTTTCCTACATAAACAACTACACTTTGTCCTGCTCTCTGGTCAACGAGCTTCATGATGTCACTCTACATGGGTTCACATGTGCAGGTCCACATGCATGCCAAGCCACCATGGCAGTCTCTTGACTTTTCTGACTACCTGTGGTCCCCTGTGTGCAGTCCTAGCACTGCTTTCCTGGCAAGCCTCATTCAAATTCTATTTTTAAGAAAAATGTAACATAAATAGTTAAAGCACCAGCTTTTCCATCTCAACAGACCAGAAACTTCCCTGATCTCCCAAGGATTCCCAGAGGAAGGCATCAGTCCACCAGCAATCCACCAGGTATTCACAACTCAAGCTCTTATATCCAGAAAAGCAATGATTCAAGCAACAAAGCCAGAGCCAGAAAATATTTTAAAACTCTGGCACTTCGACTGAGCGAACACAGATAGAAAAGCACGGGAAAGGAGGTTAAAGAAAAATCCACTGTTCCTACCTTACAGTCCTCAGGACAGGACTTCACCGAGTACTCCTCCGATTGCAAATACTTATGAAGCACACTCTCAAACTCTTCGTACTTCTCCTGAGCGTGGTGGTCGTAGTCTTGGTAAGCCGCGACGCACTGTCTGCAAGTGGTCCTCTCTCCGCCCTCTGTGAGCACCACATCCAGACTGCAGTTCAAAGTGTTGGGACTGGACAGCCCCGAGAACAACTCCCAAAGTGTGTAGGAATTACAAAACGAAAGGTAAAAATCTGACAAGTTCCAGAGCGGAGTTGGATGCTGGCCCCTCGCCTGCTGCTCCTCCTCCTCGGCCGCCGCCCCCCGACTCCAGTTCCTGGCGCACACCGCGTCCGCGCTCTCCACGGTGAAGCACTGGCCCGAGGAGGCGCCCTGGGGGTAACAAGTCTCCAAGCGCCACACGGGTTTGGCAGAGTTTCCTAGAAAAAGAGCCTTGCTCCGGTTATTTTTGCCTCGATTGCCCTTGCTGCCGCCGCCGCCTCCCGGGGAGGGGGGCAGGGTAGGGGACGAGGAGGCGGAGAGGAGTCTGTGTGCCTGGGCGGCGGGTGAGGACTCCCCCATGCTGGCCAGGAGCGCGGGCCAGGAGGGCTCCTGCTGTCGCTGCCGCTGCTGCTGCTGCTGCTGCTGCTGCTGCCGCTGCCGCTGCTGATGCTGATGCTGCTGCTGCCGCTGCTGCTGCTGCTGCTGCTGTTGGTGATGCTCCTTGTCCCGGGTCCGGGTCAGTTTGGCCTCGGCGCAGAACCACAAGTGATCAGAGAGCAGGACTGTGAAAAACAAGAGAGATGCCAGAGACAGTCGCCATTTCTGAGCCCTCTCTGAATCGATGAACGGTTTCTCGTTCTCCCGGGGTGCTGCCAACCAGATTTTTAAGCCGTCGTCATACTGTCGACACATCCAAGCACCCCTGGTCATATTTTGGGAACGCACAGCCCTGGCCGACTCCACCGTGAGGGCTCCTGTGCGGGTGTCACCACAATATGCATTGACTTAAAGGGTTTAATTTCCTTATCCCCTCCTCCCGTTTCTTCTCTCTCTCCCCTCTCCCTCTATCTCTCCCTCCCTCTCTCTCTCTCCCTCTCTTTTCTTTCCTCTCCCTCTCTTTCTCTCTCTCTCTTTGCCTACATAAATATTACCAGGCTTTGGAGGAGGATCTGACTTGCTTCCGACCTAGTCACCTGCCGACCCCATCCTCGGTAGAGAGGGAAATAATGCAGAGAGAGAGGGAGAGAGAGGGAGAGAGGGGAGAGGCGGAGGAGGCTGAGCTGGTGCTGGCCGGTGGCGAGGCTGGGTGCTGGAGGTGATGGTGGAGGTGGCAGGGTGGATGGCTGGCGCTGCTCCTCTCACCCCGGCATTGTCAGAGCGCGGGTCCCCATGGCCCTGCTGAGGACAGCCCGCTCTCCCCTGGCAGGGGCATGCCGCGTCTCCGCTGCCCACTGACGGCGACCGGAGCGCCTCCCCTCCTCCTCTTCTCCTCCTCCTCTTCTCCTCCTCTTCCTCCTCCTTCCTCTCCTTCTCCGCTCGCGTCTCCGCCGCCTCCCGCTCCTACTCCGCGCTGGCTCGGCCCGAGTCCGGAGCCTGGGCAGCCGCCGGCTGGGCTGTCCCTCCCCCCCACCCCCCACCCCGCGCTCCGACTGCCGCCGCCGCTGCCGCAGGTCTGCCCGCGGGCGCCGCCGCCGCCGGGGCTGCGAGTGCTGACGCCGCCTCCCCCGGACCTCGGGGCCGAATCGCCTGGGCTGGGCCTCCCGAGACCGCAGTCATCTTCAGTCCCCGGCTAAGTTGCCGCCATCTTCGTCCTGGAGAAACACTTTTTGGGGGGGAGCGCTGGATTTTGCGTCATCTCCTCCCGCGCCGAGGTCTCTCCATCCTGGCGCAGTGGCGGGGCCCGGCCCAGGGAGGAGGGCGAAGCGCGCCGGGCGGCGGGGGTGGGGGCCGGCGCTGCCTCCCCCCGGGCTCCGTCGCTGGCCCTTTCCTTCCCGTCCCCTCCCCACTTTTTATTTTCTTTTGTCACTGGAGAAAGTCAGGATTCGGGCTGCGTGGCGCAGGCTGCTGCCCAGCGTCTCCAGCATCTACCACCCCTCTGTCTCTGGGCAAAGTCCGAGTGACGGCGGGAGGTCAGAGATCCCTGCGGGGGCCGGGGACCGGGTGCTGTCATCCGCTAGGCAATGGTCTCCTTCAAATGGAAGGTTGGCAGAGGAGGGACGAGGTGACATTTGCTGCCTGTGCAGGTGCCTGGGGATCCCTAGACAACCAGCAGCCCCACTGCAATAGCTCCGTTTTCTAGGTTGATTTTGTTACAGGGAAGGGATGCTGTGCGTCTGTGCGTGTCTCTCTAGGTAGCTGCACATGGGCAGCCACACATGCTCTGCAGCTGTGTGTGTTACAGCTCCATGTTGGCCCATGTTCTCCTGTTCCAAAGTGAGCGATCACAAGTGGACTCGCAGACTTGGGGAAAAGCAGAAAAGCCTGCGCCACCCGGCCCTCCGGCGGCCCACGGGGGGATTCCTGCTCGCACCGGAGCAGCCCCGGCTTGGGCGGCCGCCCCCGCGCCCCGCCCGCGCTCCCGGCCCCCGCGCGGTGGGCTCCGCCGCCCAGGACTTCCGCAGCGGCGCGCGGGCTGCGGGCGCTGCAGTCCGAGGCTCTGGTGCCCCTTAGCGTCAGCTCCAGGAGTTCCAGGAAGCGAAAGCGACAGACAGGCTGGGAAAACCTGGGGTCCCCCAGTTTCCGGCCCTTCGGGGAGGACGCTGCGAGCAGGCAGCAGAACACTTGGATCTGAAGATGCGGTGCACACCGTCCTGGTCCCCACCAGAGCTGTGGGAGCCGGGTCCAGAGCAGCAAGGCTCCCGACAGCCACCGCCACGGCGCCTGCCGTCTCCGCCGTCGCGCTGGACCGCGGCGAGCCCCACCCCGCACTCTCAGGGTCGGCTCCCTCCGCTATTTTCCAAGGACCCTTACCGGCTGCTGGGTTACCTTGTGGGTGCCCTGCTTCTAGTAAATACCTTGAGAAACCAAAAGGAAGGGCCATCCATAGTCAAGCTCCTGTTAGAGGCCCTGTGGGTGTTGGGGATGCATAAGTGGGTATTTATTAAATGGAAGTTGCAAGACGTAGTGGGCAGAATTCAACCAACTGGTCCCTTCCGCGGCACTTAGCAAATTATATGTTAAATTTTACCCAAGTAGATTGCAAATTCCCAAAAACGATCTATAATGATCATTGAAAACCTAGGTCCCGTTCGTTGGCTGATTTTTACAGAAATGTCACGTAATGTTTTAAAAGACCATTTGTGTAAGTGTGACATTCTAGTACTTTGAACAGCAATGTGTTGGATTTCTGATTGATGTCAGAATTTTTCTCCATCATTCGAGCAGAGGTACTATTTATTATTCATATTTTTATTTATCAGGCAACTGTATGTTACATGTGAGCCATCGGTCACAATAATTTCTTAAACTATATGTGTGTACATTCATATGTGCACACATAATTATTTTGTTATACAAGCACTGCTTACAAAAATTGTAGAAAATTGTTAAAAGCAAAGAGCAATTTGAAAAGTCCTAACCGAGCCAGGTGCAGTGGCATTATTTATGGTTCAGACTACTTCAGAGACTTGAGTTGGAGATTCCCTTGAGCCAGGAGTTCAGGGCCAGCCTCAGGAACAGTAGTAGCCAGATCCACTCAGAAAAATCTTAAGTAACCTCAACACTCAGAAACAGTAGCTATTGCCATTTTGTAATATCTAAATTTATTTTATATTATTAAACCCTGCTTTGTGATATTAACTAATGGATATTTTGAAGTATTAAATTTATTCTAGAATTAATATCCACATTAGTAAGAAAATAGTATTTTTTCTTCGATATTACGTTGTTAGAGACACAAATTTTAGTGGGAGCTCAAATTGGTAGCATCTGTATCTCTGTGATTAAATCAAAAAGAGAACTAGGGATGGGAGAAATAAATTAACAATATGTAAAATCTAAAGTGTATAATTCCCAAACAAGGCAAAGAAGCAAAGCAGGGCTGTTATTTTTATCTCATTATTATGCAGACTAGCTAAATTATGTCTCAGAAAATATTTCAAGGATACTTATCCCTCATTAAAACAACAATGTTTAATGTGATTTCTGATTTCTGTAACAGATTGGAGCTAATGCTTTAAGAAATCTAGACCTTGCCTTCTTCCAGTGCTTCTCCTGACAGCACATTCTAGAAGGTCTAGGCCATGGAGAGCAAACTGCTCACAGCCACTCCTTGCTGCTTGCTTGATGGCTCTGGAGTGACCAATGGGAAGGCTGAGGTGAGAGACCTGAAACAAGGCCAGGGCTGGAGAACCCAGCAGGCCAGCACCCAGGAGGCAGTGAGGCACTGGGATTTGACAGGATCAGAGAAGAGCTGTGACCTCCAACTGGATCCTGAGAGGAACCAGGGATGGGAAGGTGCTGGGGGTATTGAAGGAGATCAGGAAGCATTATTTTAGCAAGTGGAAAGGGGCATTTGGAAGCACAGCGATGCTCAAGGAGCTGGGGCCCTGGAGGGTGTTCAGGTAAGCTGGCTATGTTGCAGTGAGCCATGCACAGGGGCAGGGGTCAGAGAGGAGACCAGAGGGACAGCCTGGGGCTCCATCCCAAAGAATCCTGTGCAGGAAGCAAAGGAAAATGGCTTTTCTCCTGGAAGGAATTAGAATTCATTAAGGAAATTTCAGTCGTAATTTGAATGTTCAACAGCATGACTATTCACTAAAATCAAAATGAGAAATACGTTCAAAGAAGGTGCTATCTGGATTAGTAAACGTTGATTCTTGCTAGCTTGTTAGCTACAACATTGCACAGTAGAAAAGACGAGCAAGTAACATGCTGATGTAGGTTTCATTTATCAAGAGCAGGCTGTGGAGTCTAGAAACTCCTACGCAGGCTTCACCTACGAGAGTGACTAATGGCACGGAGAAGTCTAATAGCACTGGTGTGTTTCAGAAGGCTGCTGAACAGCAGACCGTTGCAAATACATTAGATTGAGGGATCTGGTGCCACGATGTTCTCTGTGTGAGAGAACATTGCAGAAACGATCTGCATACACATCATGGCGCATGTTTACTGCTCAAACTGTCATCAGGCTTATACCCTTCAAAGATTCAAGGTCTTAAGTTTTTTGATAGTGCCTATTTTCATGAGAATGTATACTTTTATCCTATTTAACAGGTTACATTTGCTACACATCAAAAGGGAGATGGGCTTCTTATTCTGCATTCATATTATCAAACAATAAAATGGCATGATTGTTGCCTTCTCAAACATTTCTCCTTACCTCTTAATGTCCCTCGCTAATTTGACAATAGAAAAGCAATCAAATGGAAAAGAGACATCTTCTTTTCTAATAAAAGCCGTTACTTAAATATGTCCACTCCATAAATCAAATCAATATTTTCTTTGTTCACTCTGAATGCCTTCAGGATACATAAAAATAGGCACATCCTCTAGGTTGTTCTCTTATATACTGCTTGTGTTCCACACAAATGACATTAGATTCCCATTTCCTTCATATTGATCTAGTGATGGGATTTTGTGTTTTCAGAATTCACAGTGAAGTGAAAATTCTTGACCAGCTTATCTACATTTTTTTTTAAACAGAGGGACAGTGAGACAAAGAGAAAATCAGTTTTACTTAGTTTTTCATGTGGCGTTCATTGTTCCAACACTTCATTGTGTATGTGTTGTTGGGGTTCAAACTTGGGTCCTTGCACATGCCAAAACCTAGCTACACACAGACAGGCAGAGAAACACAGAAATGTCAACAATTTTTATATATGTATATTCATTTCAAACTATAGTATGGTGAGATTACAGAGGAGACCTGAGCTCACGGAGTGGATAGATCCTGGTCTAGGATCGACCTCAATTTACGGTCTCACTATGTCAATATCCATGTATGCACAAATATGTAACAATTCCCTCTAATATGGAAATCTATGTCAAACTAATAAAAATAATTTAAAAAACTTAATAAGGTATAAAAAATATAAAAGGAAATATTTAAAATTATGACAATGAATATTTTTTGTATGATAATATAAAATTATTCATAGCTAAGAAAAAACAAACAGATTCTCCCACCAGCAGTACGCGAGAGTTTCTGTTGGTTCCCTAAAATGGCAAATGTACCCAGATCTCTCCGACATAGTTTACACCTAGACTTGATTGGGCTAATTTGACAGAGCTAGAATTTCTGCTCTGTCTGTTCCGCTAGGCTGTAGCTCAGAGGTTTTCAAATTCTGGTGGACTCAAAATCAAGTTAGGGCTTTGTAAACTTGAGCCCCTCTGAAAGATCTGCTTTAGTAGAATTAGGGTGAGGTCTGAAGACACTCTGACAAGACCACCTTGGCCACTTTGTGTGATCAATGCATCCTTCTGTCCATCCACCTGCTGGGTAAGATGGTTGTTAATCACTGAGGGAGCATGCTCAAAATAATAGAGCAGTATCAAGATTCCTCTGTATGAGAATATGGTGCCACTATTATTTGTGATTAAGAGCCAGTATATACATGATTAGTTTATAAACACTGTATAGAATTCAAATATGGTATCCCACACACACCATTAAAAATCTACCTCATTAGCAGGAGGATCCCAAGTTCAAAGTCAGTCTCAGCAACTTAGCGAGGCCCTGAGCAACTTAGTGAGACCTGTCTCAAAATTTTAAAATTTTAAAAATTAAAAAAAAGGCTGGGGATGTAGCTCATTGGTTGAGTGCTCTGGGGTTCAATGCCTGATGAAAAAAAAAATTCTACCTCAGCTCATCTTCATGGAAATTGCTCATTTCCAGTATTGCTCTGAGAACATGTGCTTTATAAGTAGAAGAGTGGTGGATAGAAAGCATCTCCTTCAAAATGTATGCAGCAAGACTTACAGAGAAACAAGCATTACTTACTGCAAAACAAGATTTGAACAGTAGGAAAAATCTGCCTGTGTCTAAAGGGAAAACAACCATTTTCAAGATGGAAATTCTCTCTCATCAACTTAAGCCTGGACAGCAGTGTGATTATGCTCCTGAAAGAAGTTTGCCATCGGAAAAGGGGGAGTGCCTTCCATTTGCATCTGTACAGTCACATATTCCGAGGTCTCTCCAATTTACTTCAAACTTCTTTTTAGGAAGACACACATATTCCAGGCATCATCAAAGAGAGATCCAAACAATGGCTAACAAGCTGACACAAGAATGGCATCCATGGAGACAGTTCTGTGGAGTCACCATGGCTCTAGTGGTGACAGAGGTTCTGATGGCAAATGCACAAATGAAGAGTTGGAATGACATTGCTTCCTGATGATTGTTTCCTGATGTTTGAGAGAACAAAAAAGAGCATTTAAAATCAATAGATTGTGATATATGCTGCTTTAAATAATCAAGTGTCTAACTCAATGCGTAGTGTCATGAGTAGATGTGGCTGTTAATTTTATTTCACTCTTAAATTGATAAATACAAACTTAATGAAGCCTTTGTGGCTAAGGTTCTGATTCATCAAAATGGTTATGTTTGGGGCATACTGTATTTGGGGTGGCTTTATATTCAGGCACAAACTGGTTGTTTAAAACAATTTCAGTTAAAATAAGAATTTTATTTTATTGACCTGATGAGTTATAGAGTTTATCTAGAATCACAAATAGATCTGAGCATGGAGCCTTCCTGAATGCGCTCCTCAGATATCCTGCAACGGTCACTGGAATCATCTGCCTCCACCCTCAGGGGCCTTGATGGAGCTCCCGGGACTGAGCACTCAATGGAAAGCAGCCACGGAGGAAATGGTGACGCACATATTCCAGGAATAGTGATGGCACCCGGCCTCACCCCGCCACCTCTCTGTGATCACTGAGAACCTCCAGCAAGAGCAGAGCTGAGGTCCCAGGGGCAGATCTCAGAGAATCCTCCCAGATAGATGTTTCCAGACATGACAGTCCCTGCACCCGTTGCCTGGAGCATGGGGCAGGGCTCAGCACGCTGGCTACAGGGGTGACCTCCAGTGGAGTCAGATATACCTACCAAAGAGTGGAGTGAGTCCAGCTGACGTGTTGCTCTCTAATGCTCAAGCTTTAGCACCAAGTTGGGTGGTAGTGACATCCTCAGGAGAAAAGGAGCGGGAAGAGCACCTAAGACACCTGCATCCTAAGGCACAGGCTGCCCATTTGCAAGGCATGCCAATTCCAGTGCGTTTTAAAGGGAATGAAGAAATAAGAGCACCAAGGGAGGGGCTGGAGCAGTGGCTCAGCAGTTACGGTGCTGGCCTGGCATGTGTACGATGTGGGTTCAAGCTCCAGCACCATACACACGTGGTGTACAGAGCGTTCCATGTGATAACGAAAGCTACATGAAAAACTAAATGAAACTGACTCTCTTTATCTCACTCCCTGTCCCTCTCTCTCTTTAAAAAAATACCAAGGGAGACTATCCTACCAAGTACTTAAACATATTTTAAAGATGTAATAATTTAATCAGTGTGTAAATGGCCTAAAAATTAGAAAATACAGAAAAAGACCTAGTGTATTTAAGATTTTAGTTTTTGATAAAATATCACACAAAAAAGGTCTGGGATAATGGATTAGATATTTGCATATTACTTCCTTTAGATATTTATTTCTTAAACATAATTTCCAGGCATTAATATGAAAATAATAAACTGAAAAAAGTAGATATTAGTATGGAAAAAGACTTTAAAAACCAATGGAAAAGAATCACATGATAAATTATTGTAAGATTTAAATTCACGAAGTTGTAAATCTTTTGCTTATAGCTACAATAATGGCATTCAACTCTTACCTATTCAAGGATTTTAGAAGCTTCTTGCAGATTCGTTCCCTCATGCCGAGACACACATCCTCCACACACTTACAACACACAGGGTTAGATTCCAAAATACAGTGGCTTGTGTTCCTTTATCCCCTCACCATGAGACGTTTCTTATTACACAATGACTAGACATTGGGTGAATGTCCTGGTCTGCTCAGCTGGAAGAGGAAATGTAAACATGTGCCTCTGACCACATGGTGTACACAGTCTAAAGACATTTAAAACAAGTTCAAGGTAAGACCACATAAACTCATTGTCACAAAAGAAGTGTGTCCCCAACTTGGAGCATCTTGTGAACATCTGTCTCTTCATTTATTAAGACTCAGCTCACAATTATTGCCCCCTGCACCCTTCCTGGATTATTCCAGGCAGAGTAATTAATTACATATATATTTGACCAGTGTGTACTAGTGCCCATCTAGAATAGAAGGGTGACCATGACCCAACATGTTTTGAACGCGTTTGTGATGTGTGCAGCGGCAATTCTTAACCATTTTAGCTCTGCACAGTCTCTGGGAAGTAAACGTACAGGCTGACCACTCTGCATTTTGCTACAACTGTGAGGACCCACAGACTCCCTCACCTTCCACCACAGTCATTCACATCAGGCTAAGGAGACCCACCATGGATGCTTCCATTCTGGCCAGAGCTCATGAGCATTGTATTTGTTTATACATCTGCCTTGCACTTAACGTTTTTTCCTTTGCTGAGGGCTTCTCTAGAGCAGTATGACTTCTTATATGCACAGTAGCTAGCAGAGTGACAGCAAATATCAAAACTTATTGAGTAAACGTGGAGCTGAGCCAAGACATAGTTCAACAGAGTCTCTGGCGTCACTTCCTGTAATACCTCCACCTGCCTCTCTCACCACATGGCCCTCTTCGTGCGCATCAAAACTAAGCTGCCCTCTGCCTGCACAGGTAAGATGGCCACTGTCAGCTAGGTCTGTTTGTTTCCAAGACAGAGAAAATCTACTTGAGATTAGTCTGAATGAAGATAAAGGAATACATCAGTTTTTACTATCAAAATTTCCAGGAAGCTAGCTGGTTTCATGTGCATCTAATTCAGCTCAACCAGAGCTGAACAGAGAGGAATCAGCCTCTCTGTTCTCTGAGGTCCGCCTTCCATTGGTTTGGTTTTATTCCTAAGGTTCACATTGTGGCCTTGGGATAAAAATAAATTCCCAGAATTAAGATGTCTTCCTTTTTGATCCACGGTGGCCCTGGAGCCCATCCTTGAACCTGGCACTGTGGATGAGAGGACACTGTGCTGGGGCGGAGTCCAGAGGGTACATTATGTTCAGAAACCTGAAAGTGGAGCTAATGTCTCAGCAACCACATGGACTCAGAAGAGATCCCCCAAATGAAACCAGAGCACTGTAATTATAAGAGGAAAGTAGATAATGAGAAGAAAGAATGATCCTGAAGAAGGTAGCCTACTTCCCCTCTTAGAGTCCCAATGTCTCCGTCCAAATCCAAGACCTCTGACTGATTCGCCACAACCCAGGACACCGATGTCGCTTCTCAAGGGCTCACAACTGAGGATAAACAATGTGCCAGACACTTCCAAGCACACGAGTACCACTCTGTGCAGAGTTGCCAGTTGACAGGGGCAACATTTCCACTTCCACTGTAGGAGGATGGGCTCGCTTCTACAGGGAAAGTTGAACGATATAAAATCCACCTGTGCGGCAGCCAGCATGGGCAAGAGCAAGCCCAACACTCCAGACTGTTCCTCAGGAATCTGTCAGTTGACCAGCAGCGCTGGCAGGCTTCCCAGGTAGGCTGAAAGGAGCAGCCCTGGGATGGAGGGAAGGGCAGGTGATTTGGGTCCCCCAAGGAGGAGAGACCAGAGTAAACACTCAGGCTGCCGGGTGGGACCGCTAACACTGACAAACTGGAAGAATGTAAGAACTAGAAATGGGGCCAGTCACAGAAGGCCGGAAGCCCAGACCTGAAGCAGCCTGACCCCCGATGACACTGACAAGCTCTCATCTACCCTAACTGCCTGCTGGTGGACTAGCCAGCATCTTGTGGGAAGCATCACCCAGGTCCTCAAATTACCTGTTCAAGAATTCCCACCAGTATCTGAAATGTAATAAAAGTGATGAAGCATATCCGAAGCTAGCATGACAGAATTTCAGGAGGAAAAGCAAACAGAAGAAACCGATGTGAAGGAAATCCAGAAATTGAAATTGCTGGGTACAGAATTGAAAATGATTTTTAAATCTTTCTATTAGAGCATTATAATTTACATAATAGTGGAATGTATGGTTGCATATTTGCATGTGCACACAATATAATAATGTAATTTGTTTGATTTAAAATCATTTCAACTGATGTATTCAAGAAAATAAGAGATGTGGTAAAGAACTATATTGCAGAAACCCCCAAATTGAATTAAACTACAGACTTAAAATGCCAAAGTAAAAACGAAAGATACGTGCTTAAATAAGCACTTACTAACAGTCATTGGGTGCATCACTGCCAGGCTGGTCTGTCTGATCTTTCTAACCAGAGTCAGAAATCTTGAGTGCTTGTAGCTCAGGATTCACCCCACTGTGAGCCCTCATTCTTCCCTGTGGCATCTGTGCCCAGGGGAAGGAATCAGAGGCCTCTAATTCAACCCGTGTGTCAAGGAGATCTGAACCCATGGTGAAGTGAGAAGGTGCAGACCTCCTCTGTCCCCACCCTTTGTTCCAGCAGCATCACAGCAGTGGGGTGACAGACACTTGTCTGGCAGGGATGAACCCCAGCAGGAGCTGAGGGTTGGCCTGGAGAAGCAGGATGCCCTTAGGTTCCAAGATACACCCAACTGTCCATTCTTCTAAAGTCCATTTGCTTTTGTGCTCAGAGCTGGGGCTTTGGTTTCCGTAACTGTGGGCACTTCCCAGGGATCAGCTGTCTAATTCTTTTCAATCACAGGCTGAAAGCAGATTCTCTCTGCTGTCAGTCAAGCTGGCTGCAACCTCAGCTTGTCAGACTCCCTCCCTGTTCACTGAAATACCCTGATTTTTCCATGTTTTCAGTGCTGACCCTGCTTTCTGATTGCAATCCTGTATCCCAGGATTCACAAGACATGCTTAACTATCTCTCCTCCCTTTAACCACACCAGGTTTGAGTTTAGGATCTTGACCACCTTGAGACTTTGACTCAACTGCCTTTGTGAATTAGGGGGTATACTTAGATTTTATGATATCACTACTCTCAAAACTCTAGTCTCAATATAAAGTTGTGTATTAATCAGAATCTTTAGTTCAGGTGACCCAGAGTCAAGGAACAGGGGTGACACCAGGTTGGGTTAGATTCAGGTGACAGCTGTGTCACCATCTGTCCCTTGTCTGGGCCTTCAGCTGAACTGTGTCTATTCTCAGATTCACTCTGAAGATCCAGCAGCCTGAGTCTTGTGTTGCTCAGGTTCCAGTTGCCCTGGCCAGAGAGGCACCGGGCTGCATTGATGCTGACGGGATTTAATGCCCATCTCTGGACCTTGCTCTGGAGATGGGAGTGACATTTTCTCGTTCCCCAGTGCTGTCACAAAGTCCTAATCACTGTGGGCTGAAAGATCATGGATCCCTCAAAGTGCAGCTGTGGAGACAGAGAGCGGATGCTATGCTGGGCTGCACGAACACTCACCTGTGTCCTCACCGCAGGCCACGCCACATTCGAGACAGCATCTAAGCCATCAGCCAGAGTGCACTTGAGCAAGCTGACCATGGTGGCCTTGACAGTTCAGTCTGACGACACCACAGTTGCAGATATTTGTGGAAGAGCAGTACAGAAGTCCATCGCGGACACCCTCGGGATCCCAGTCACAGGGAGGCCACCTCGGAATCACCTGGGATGTTAGGGTGTGCTCCTTCGCAGCCTAGGCCTGCTGATTTTTACCATGGAAATTTCCAGCATCTGCATTCAGCTCAGCCCATGGCGTAGGTCTCAGCCTCCCTGATGCTCTGTACTCTGCCTTCCACTGGTTGGTTTCATTCTTAAGGTTCACATGGTGGCCTCAGAGTAAAAACCAAGTTCCATAACGGAGTCGTCTTTCTGTTTGGCCTGACTTGGTCCTAGGGCCCATGGTTGAAGCTGGCCCTGCAGACTGTCTCAGCAGGGGCAGTTCCAGAAGTCTTGCCCAAGTCCTCCCACAGGATCCTCTGAGGTGGCTTCTGATGGAAGCCCAGTCTCCTTCCCTTGGGCCCCACCCTGACTCCCTCACGTCCTTGGGTTCTGTTCCAGATTGGACTCCCCAATAAACCTTCTGCACATGAACATCTGCCAAGTCTATTTCCAGGGACTCAGCCTACGCTAAGTGGTAGCAAAAGTGGTCTAAGAAGAGGACTCAGCACAGGATTTCTGGTTTCTCACCGGCTGCCTGGCAAGGAGCATCCCATCCCAGGGCTGGGTGCTGTGCGCTGCAGCAGTGCGGTTCTTAGAACATTTATCGATGCTAACCCTTAAAGGGACAGCTGTGGAGAGAAACCCACGGACTGATGAACTCTCTCCACATTTTGAGCTAAGGGGGAAACAGTAGCTAGAAAGACCATGAATTGCCTGGCTGATGCTCATTGCTGTGGACAAAGTCAAAGACCAAGGCAGAGAATGCAAAATTCTAAGTGGTATGGAAGGCAGAGGCCCCCAGGCAGGGCATAGAGAATTCCATCCCCTGCAAACCACAGGTGAAAGGGGAAACCCACTGGTTGTGTCAAGTGGTAATTACAGAGCTAACGACTCTGTAGAGAAGATTACAGATCCGCTGCCCAAGGTGGACATGACATGGGAAGAAAAGGGGCTGACACTCTGAATGTGGGCCAGGGTCTAGAAATTTCTTGTTTGCTGGATCGTTCCGATCATCAGAGGCTGAAGAACATGCTGAGGGTCTCTGCTAAATGCTACTGCCCCCCTCTGCTTTGTAAGTCACTCAACGTTCTCCCCACACTCTCCTCCCCTGCAGCCCTCCAGCCCCGTAGCATATTTCAACAGGAGAATTTCTGGGCCTCCAGAGGAAGAAGCCAAGACGCAAAAGGGTACAAATGAAACTGGCAGGAACTGAACAAAGGAGATGGAAAAGCAAGGTGTTAAGATGAGAATGCTCTCCTGGGACACAGGGCAGCACCCGGGCAAGACCCTTGGAAAAGCGCTGAGATGCTGGGTGGCGCTGACGGAAGCTTGGAAGGAACAGAAGCCTGCTCCCAGAGAGGGCAGAGCAGGACTCTGTGGCAGTGAAGGGGGAAGTCACAAGCCCAAAGCTGTGGCACACATTGAATACGACCAAAGCAGGGCACAGGCTCAGGATTGCACTCCAGGACAAGCCCCTACAACACCTGATTGCAATTTTAATTTGGCAAAGATTTTCAAAAACGTATTTCACATTATCTACCAAAGCTTGAAATATCTGTGTCTGTGCCTGGTATTCCACTACTAGGGTTAAATCTTTTAGAAATACTTTTATATGTGATCAAAATAACATGTATAAATGTGTATAAAACATTTTATTTAATAGACATAAAAAGTGGGAAAAACTGATTTTCCATCAATAGAAACCAATTTAACAATAGTTAATGCTATTTTTATAGGCTATGATTATTAAATAAATAAATTAGAGCTGTATAAATTGACATGGAAAGATTTTTTAAAATATATTCTTAAAGAGGTAAAACCTAATCACGGTCAGATACATTGATTCAAATTGAATTTAGACAACACCACGTAGGTCCATGTCTCATATGAACACAGGAAGTTTAGAATTTGAACTTACTAAATTATACTAAGAACCTCTGTAGATGGAGTGGAAAGAGGGTGGAGGAACAAATTCGTTTTCTTTGATCTGCACTGTGGTAAAATATACACAACATAAAACTGACAATCTTAATCATCTTTAAGATCGTAGTTTGGTAGTATGAGACACACCTATGTTGGGCAGCCATTTCCCACATCCTCCTCCCCAGCCCTGGCAGCCAGGATACTGCTCTGTCTCCATAACCTTGATGACTCTAGGACCCCATATGTGGGAATCAAAGGACTACTTTTCTTTCTTTGTTTGTTTCTTTTTTTATTTTTTAAATCACCAAGGGTGTATCATTTTACTACCTTTCTCAATTACTTAAAAATTATTACATAGCAGTGCCTGATAGCATTTAAAAGTTTCACATTTGTCATTGACTTTACCAATTTTATTTTGCAATGGTCTGTTTTTAGCTATCATGATATAATGAAATGGAGAAGGTACAGCATCCATAAGAGTTCCAGTTAGAAACCACAGAGAAATAAAATAAAAAACCCAAGATGAAAGTGCAGAAAATCAGTCTAGGGTCATAGTGCAGAAAATCAGTCTAGGGTCATAGGACCAGAACACCACCAACTCCATCCTCTGCACTCTGTGTCTTTAAGGGACAACAGAGGAAGACAGAGAAACACAGAAAAGAGCAGACACAGCAACATCTGGGCTGCTCAGTGTCTTTAACGCACAGCTGCAAAACATGCCCTCCGCTGCCGACCAGTACATTTCCAAAGCGAAGTCAAAATGCATTCCTCAAAAAGAGAAACTTTTTGAGGCAGTTTATGGGT
Source organism: Aplodontia rufa (assembly GCA_004027875.1). Lineage (NCBI taxonomy): Eukaryota > Metazoa > Chordata > Mammalia > Rodentia > Aplodontiidae > Aplodontia > Aplodontia rufa. Next base: position 2,549 of record PVKS010023805.1, on the reverse strand, counting down.
GTTCTCAGTCATACAGCCTTCAACTTCTGCAGGTAAGGTTCCTGGAGGGCTCTTGACTGTTGTCACAACTAATGATCCCCACATACAAGCCAGAGGCGTGCAAGCACTGTTGACTGGACGATGGTGTGCCACGTGCGACCCGGACCTCCTCAGGAGGGACATTCTGTGTCATGTGATGCTGAGTGTGATACACAGACTATGCTGATGAAATTGCTTAGGGTGCAAAATAAAAGATTGCCAAATACCCCTGAGATCAAGGCTGAGGAGGATCTCAAGAGAGAAAATCCTAAAAGGAGTAGATCTCAAATCATGTTAAAAAAAAAAATCAGCAAGGGTCAGAAACATAACAGCCAAGTGACTCACAAAGACCTAAGGAAAATTTAAAACAATCACTTGGTATATTTGAAAAAAATATTACCACTCTAGTTAAATACTATTTTCAAGCTACATCTAAATAGAGATCTGTGGCATCTTATAGCTCTGACTAACTAAATTCAATACTGGATGTCATGTAGGGAGTGAAGTCATTCTTGGTAAATTCATTGTTGGTGAGAAGCCAGCTGATACAACTGTTTTGCAAAGTAATTTAATATTATTGATTAAAAGTGAAAGTATTCACATCCTTTAGTACTCTCTAAAAATCCGTAAATTTGTAAAAGGGGGCAATTATGTGATTGAATACAGAATGTAACGTAAATATATACTTATATATAGGTATATCATAAAATACATATCTTTCTGAATATGCACATTAACACCAGTGTGTTAGTTAGCTTGGATGGCCATAACAATATACCACAGCCAGGGTAGGTCAGCAGGAATTTGTGTCTCATGGTCCTGGAGGCTGTGAAGTCCAGGTTAAGATGCTGGCTGATTTCCATGGAGAACTCTTCCCCTGGCTGGCAGGCAGAGCTTTGTTTGCTGCAACCTCACATGGAAGAGAGAGGACTCAGGGATTCTGGAATCTGTTCTTGTAAGGGCACTAATCCCAGGTGGAGTGCCCCACCCTCATGGTCTCATCTAACCCTAAATGGCTCCCCTTGATCCCCAGTGCTAAATGCCATCACCTTGGGCATTAAGACATCAAATATGGAACTGAGGAGGAGAGGCAATTCAGTCACAGCAGGTAGCAAACATCTGTTTAAGTTTGTAAAAAGTGTGAAAAAAATCCAGTGAAAGCTTAATAGTGATTAGCTTTGCTGGGCGAGGGGGAGGGCACTGAGAGCTTTCATTTCCTGTCATCTAATTAACATTCTTGCATGGTTCATTTTGGCAGCATGATTTTAGGATACCCAAATTAATCTTTCTACAAAACAAACCAAATCAAGAGAGTCAATCAGGATATTGAAAAGGAAAATGATGATGGCACTTTGCAGAAAACAAGGTGACAGACAGTACCCGAGAACGCCAGACGATATTCAGGTGAAGACAGAGGCTGAGTGAGCCTGTACCTCTGGGGTGAGAGTGGGGTGATGTGAGTTCTGTAAATCCTGCAGAAACAATGCACTGCTGCTCAGTGCTCACCTCCAAAGCACAGGATCAGCTGTTGAGGTTGAGAGTCACAGGGAGAACTGGAACTCCCCAGTCTGCAGGCTGCTGGTGAGCACTGAAGGCCAGGAGGTGGCCCCCCAATGCACAGTAGAATCAGCCCTGGATATCTCAGAAAAACCAGCTGATCTCCAGGAGATCAGAGCCTTATCCTAAGGGAGAGGTAGAGACAGAACCCAAGCTGGCAGAGGAGAAAGACTGAGCGCAAGAGTAAGAGAAGGTTCAGATGGTTAAAGGGGAGATACCCAGAGGGAGCACATCCGAGAAGTTCCTTGAAAATATCAGCATGCGTCGGGGCAGGAGGTCTGCTGGGGATTGCTAGGCCAAGAGCTCTGGTACTGGCCATAGAGCAGAAGAGAGAAAATCATCCTGAGTGAATGAGTCAGGGTTCCCCACAGAAACAGCACAGTGGAATATATATAGACAGACGAGGGGCTTAGATTGGAAATTGGCTCACTTATGGAAACCCGAAGTCCCCGGTTGTGCCATCTGCAGGCTGGAAAACCAGGAAAGCCACTGGAACTCAGTCTGATTCCAAGCCAGGAGGAACTGAAAGTGAATGGTGTGGCTCCCGGACTCAAAAGGCCCTAGAATCAGGAGCTGGTGTCTGAGGGCAGGAGAAGGTAGGCATCACAGTCTAGGGAGGGAGAGGAACCTGGCCTGTATTCCCTGTTTTGTTCCATTCGGGTCCTCAAGGGATTGGAAGTGCACTTTGGAAAGTGTGATCTGCTTCATTTAGTCTCCCGATTCAAATGCTGATCTCTCCTGGGAGCATCCTCAACACCCAGACAGACATAATGCTTTCCTGACTCTCTCAACATCCCTTAGCTCTGGTAAGTTGTGGCATTAGCTCACACTGATCATGACTTCACTTAGGGCTGGATGTGTAGGTCTGTGTAGGTCAATGGTGGAGCACTTGTGTACCATGTGCAAGGCCTGGATTCTGTCCTCAATAATACCAAGAAGGTTGGAGGAGGAGGGACAGGGGAAAGTGGGGGAGG
>PVKS010023804.1:0-31869 GCA_004027875.1 Aplodontia rufa | reverse complement strand
ATCGGCAGGTGAAGGGGTGGACACAGCGGATGTGTGCATATCGGCAGGTGAAGGGGTGGACACAGCGGATGTGTGCATATCGGCAGGTGAAGGGGTGGACAGCGGATGTGTGCATGTAGCTGGGTTCTGTTCATCTATTGGCTCTTCACTGCTGTGATGGAAACACCTGACAAACACCTATGAGGAGGACCGATTGCTTCCAGCCCATGATGGGCTGCCTCCAGGACAGAAGCATGGCAGGAGGCTGATGGCGAAAGCCCCCAGCAGCTGGGAGACAGTGTGAGGAAGGGGCTGGGAACCCCCTCAGTGACCTAAGTAGTCCACCTCACCCCGTTCGTACACTATCAGAGGGATTAATTCACTGACTGGGTTACAGCCCACATTAGCCAATCATGTCCCTTGCACCACCCTGGACATTGCTGCATTGGGGACCCAGTCTTCTGCACGGGAGCCTTTGAGGGACATTCCAGGTCCAAACCACAGTGTTCCTTAAGGAACTTCTGCTGTACACCACAAAGACAGGCCTGGAGGGTGTTAAGTGAAATCCCAGGAAGAGAAGCACTGACTGCATTGAGGTGAGGCACCCGGGCGGCAGATTCATGGACAAAGTAGAACGGGGGTGGGGGCGGAAGGGGAGGTCGAGTTTAATGAGTTGTGTGTTTCAGGGGGTTTTGTTTGTTTTTTAAAGTGTGTGAGAGAATTTTTAAAATTTAGTTTTTTATGTGGCTTTCATTGCTCTGAAGCTCTATTGCATGTGGGTGCTGGAATTGCAACCTGTATCCTTGCACATGCTAGGCAAGTGCGTAACCTGTGAGCCATGGCTCCAGCCCATGTTTCAGTTCTGTAAAATGAAAGTTACGGAGGTGGATGGTGGTGGTGGTTTCACAAAAAGGTGATTGTATGTAATACTGCTGATCTGTATACCTACGAGTGGTTAAGGTGGGAAATTTCGTATCTTATCAGTTTAAAATGTTTTGGAAAGCTACATGAGTGCTGTGCCTCGGAGGACCCAAGGACCATCCCTTAATAGGACTGTGCACTCGGGCTAAGTTCCAAACGCTGATGGTGATGTGGTGGGGGACACAGCTAATTCCGGAGGAACAGACCCTCACGAATCTGGAGGATCTTGTGTGGGCTTCTTCACCTTCCTCCCTCCTGCCCAGCCCTGGAGACAGCAGCATGTGTGGTGTGCCCTGTTCCTACCCAGACCCCGCTTTTTACTGGGGTCTGAGCCCACAGGCAGTGCCAAAAGGAAAGCAGATCTGGATGGCAGAAGCCACACTTTGCCTGCAGGTGAGCAGGTGACTGGAATCGCTCAGGCTGGCCGAGGGTCCGCCTGGGGAGGAAAGCAGCCTGGGGCTGTTGCCCTAACCCTCTTCAGCACCGCCTCCTGGCTGCCTCGAAGAAACTCTGGGGTGTTTCCTTCTGGGCCGCATCCCTAGGATGTGTGTATGGACTTCAGAAGATGAGGCTCTGCAGTCCTCCAAAGTGTCCCAGGGCTGTGCTGTCTCAGGGACTCACAGAACCGAATCCTCAAGGACTTGCTCTCATCTCTACAACCTCCTTGGAATAAGCGTCAAGAATTTGAGTGATTTCAAAACAACATGTGTATCCTTTGTTTTTTCAAATTGAGAGATTTACTGTGTAACTGGGGAAAAAATGCTCTTTATAATATGACAAAGTGTCCAGTTGTGTAATTTTGGTCCCCCAAGAAAATGAAAGCCTTGGGCAAATTGGATCAGGTTCTTCCCCAGAATGGGGGTAGTGTCACACTATGGGCCTTTGCTGTTTACCCAGCAGCAGAGTGATTGTGGATCCCAGTAAAGAGAAAATTAAATTTCAAAAATTAATGGCTGGGTTCAATTCCTTCTACTACTACAACTACTAGCAGCTCATTAAAATGCAACGTAAGCAACGTGGCTTGTTGGATTCTTTCAGTTTGGATTCCAACTGTAAAATAACCCTCATGTTTCTTAAGAAATATCGAAACAAGTTTCACAGAAATTTCTTTCTGTTAATTCATCACACATACATACATACACACACGTTTTTGGTGTAGGCCAAGAAGCTGGAATGCTTTGAGTCGTCTGATAGTTGCTTTTCTGAGCTGCTGTGAACTCTGGAAGATCTCATGGTCATGGTCTTGTTTTGAGGGGTTCTGCCCTAATTCCTTGAGCTGAGACAGATAATTTATTATTATTTTAGAGAGACAATGTGAGAAATAAGAATTTTCAGAATGCAGTCTTAAGGTTCACATATAAAAGGAAGCCATCTGAGGTTGGGAACCCTGTGGTCAGAGATAATTCATTTTTAAACTCCTTATCAGATATCCCGTGGGACCCATAGTTCTTTTCTGTACCCACCCTAATTTTATATTAACCAGTTGTGCAGATTGTACCCCTGCGCTCCTCCAATCAGAATGAAAGGTAGGATTGCATCAGTTTGGAGATGTAAGCAGGCGGGTGCCTGCCCAAGTGTGCCTGCTCATCGGATCCCCTCTGTGAGTGCACCTTCTGCAGAAGGCAAGTCTCATTCATGCCCTCCAGATATGAAGATCTTCTGAGGTGTAAAACAGGAGAGCATTTTCCCAAGTTGGTAGTTCCAAACTAAAGTTGTCTACAGTAATAATTTTTTAGACTTGTTTAGAAACAGTAAGGTAGAATCCATGTCATTTAATGTGTTGTGATTAGATATCCCAACATAACCTGTAATAAGGAGGGTCTGATTTGCTTGAAGGCTGAAAATGTGGAAACTTGTATATGTTCAAATATTGTGTTAATTGTCAAGAACCCCCACCTTCCTGAGATAAGTCTCTGCCTCTCACCCTACTCCATGTTGGGGATGATTCCAAATGAGGCTAAACTTGAGCTCATTTAAAGTCGAGTTCAAAGGATAGATTTTTGTTATAAAGATGTCTGTAATCTCAATCAAGAAATATAATGCAAAATTAATTACTAAAGGTATGTAAGATTGTAAGGAAGTTTTAAAAGAAAGTAAAATTTAAAATGGGTCTCATGTGCCTGAGCTGATAGATTTACAGATCTTTACAGAGGCAAAATAGGCACTAACATCATATTAATGTTATTCTAGAAATTGTTTCCTGGTTCAAAGCTATTCGATCTTACTAATTTCATTTTGTGTTTTCCTTTTAAAACTGTTGCCTGTTTTACAGAATTACTACTTCTAACAGGAAAACCTGAGTTAAGCCATCACCTATAGGACAGATGAAATGTAATGTCATTGTCTAATATTCTTACTGACTAATTAAATAAAATGAGTAAATAAAAGCGTATGCATTAAAGTTAAAACCCAGTATTCCTACTTCAAATATTAGTGAAACTGGCCTGCTGGATGTTTAAAACCAAACCTTGGAGATTAAAGTTAGGGAAATAAAAACGCCAGGGAAAAGTGGCCAATACTTTGGCAATTACTCTTTAAGGTCAGCCAGGACCCAGAGAACAGAGGGACACCTCTGTAGGCCCTGTCCCTCTGTGTCATCCCATCCTGATCAGAGGGTTCCTGAGGACCGTAGAGAACAGGAAAGCCAGCCAGTGCACACACTGGGAAGAGGAGGATCGTTAGGAGGGGAGATGTCCCTATTGCTTCTCAGAGAAGCCACATGCGTGCTTGCTCAGATCCCTTAAATGCACCTTCTGCAGAAGGACGGTTTCCCTGCTCACCCACTTTATTTTTTTACAGCACCTCAAGATTTCTAATAATTTTACTTCTAACAAGAGGGACACAGAGAATTTTATTTCATTTTTTTGTGGCCTTCGTTGCTCCGACACTTCGTTGTGTGTGTGTGGTGCTAGGGTTCGAACCAGCATCCTCTTGCACGCCAGGTAAGCACTGTAACTGCTGAGCTGCCAGCTCCAGCCCCGAGACAGTTTCAGGGAGGACCCGATTGCAGTTTGAGGAAGTCACATCCAGAGGCTCATCCGCATGCTCTTCGTTTCACTTCTGTTCCTCGGCCTCCTTTTCCCTCTCCTTAAAATGTTGTTAACTAGCCCAGTTCGTCTGTCTTTTTTGTTCACATTCTAAGCTAGTTTGCTTTTTTATGGTTTGGTTCTATCATTTTACATATTGAAAGGGATCCTCTGGGATGGTTGTCACGTGAACCAAGTGTGGATGACTCGGTGTAGACTCAGGAGAGTGAGTCAAGGACAAAGCAGATGTGTTTTTTCTCTTTTTCTGGGGGGCAGAGGTGCTTGCAACCAGATGAACCAGGTCACTGAAAGGGGAGCAGGGCAAACATTTCCAGCTGGCAAGTGGGTCGGTGGTGCTATGGGAGAGGGCGGGGCAGGGGGGGACCACCCAAAGCTCACTGCGGGCAGGGTTCTACAGGGAGGGGTTTGCAGCCTGAGCTTGCATTGGACTGAAGGACATCACCTTGGCACCAGTGAACCGTTTGACTTAGGAAACGTTTTGGCCCTTCCAGTCACTCACTGCAGGATGCAGCGAGTGAGTTTGGTTTCTTTCCTAAACAAGCAGCTCATTGGCTCCTTTCTGGGTCAGCGTAAGCGCTGATACTAGGGGAAGGGAGTAGCCTAATGTGGTCTTGCTTACTGTGTCTGTTCATGTTCAGCATTTCAGCATGTAGATGAGCCCGAGCGTATCATCTGCGTGTCACTGTGCCCTTTGAAGCCTACTTTGCAAGATAATTTTCTTTGCTTACAGGTTTTGGCTAAGGTAGCTTGAGTGTTGCAAATAGCGTAAGCGATGTACCATTATTGCAGTTATTTTACAATACAGAAACTGAGGCACAGAGAGAACAAGCAACATACCGAAGATGAGCCAAGGAAGATGGCGGCCTCCAAAGCTGGAGCCTCCAGCAGGAACCAGCCCTGCCAACTCTTGACTTCAGCCAGTGAGACTCATTACGGACTTGACCTCTACAAGTATGAGATAACACATTTGTGTTAGTTTTTGTTTTGTTTTTTGGTACTGGGGGTTGGGCCCAGAGGCACTTAGCCACTGACACACATCCTCAGCCCTTTTAAATTTTTTGTATATTTATGTTTTTAGACAGGGTCTTGCCAAGCTGCTTATGGCCTCCCTTAGTTGCTGAAGCTGGCTTTGAACTTGTGATCCTCCGGCCTTAGCCTCCTGAGCCCCTGGGATCACAGGTGTGCACCCCTGTGCCTGGCCATACCACCACATTCGGTAGACAAGTTTCTCTCATTTTTGCTTTGTGAACATGTTCTTCTTACCCAGCTTTTCTGCCTTGGCTCCTGTTGTTTTTCCCGGAGAGCCCTGTCTTTCCCCTTCCTGCTACCCAATCTACTTTATCATTCAGTCCCTCCTCCCCCTGAGGCCTTCCCTGACCGCAGAAGTCCCTGACTTGAAGGAAGTTTCTGTCCTATTGCTTCCTCTTCACCCTGAAATCTTTCATATTGTTATTCTTCTCACAACTAATTACCTCCATCATTTTATGCAAAATCTCTATGAGGACTGGTCTGAGGATATTTTTATCCTAAGCATTTCCAACACCAGACATGTGTTGCTATTTTCCCACCCCTTTGCCCCCATCATCAACCAATTCTCCAGTACTAGCCAGATGTCCAATAATTCAATTAAGTTAGATTTTAATTGCCCAGAGTTAGCCTAGGCCCCCAGGGTAAGGTCAGGGTTCACTCCCACAAGATAGGCAGTCATCAGATGCCAGTCATAAGGCTGGGCCATCCTTTCTTCTTGAGGCAGAGAAAAGTTAGGCAGTCAGCATAGGCAGAATAATGTGGGTCGATAAGGAGAAAATTAGCTGATGGTCACTTTTCCTGAGAGGGCAAAGAGCATCCATTGCCCTAAGCAAGCAGAGGTGCATATCAGCTTCACATGGCAGCCAGACAGCCATTTCCCTCTGCTAATAAAGATGCTTGTGGCCCAGGGTCAAAGACTAGCTCAGACAATCAAGGGAAAATCGATTTTTTCCCTTTAAGATCAATTTGACATCCCCCAATGCTAATGAGAAGGGTCCAGGCAAGGTGGCTTGAAATGCATCGTCCCTTCTGCTAAGCAAGCCGCCACATTCTTTCATGCCTGAGTGCACACCCAAGGTTGGACCAGAATTCCCTGCACCTGTGTCCTAGGGACAGGGGCAGGGAAGCAGTGACCAATCGAGGAGAGGATGTCATATAAAAAGGGCAAAGCTCACTGCCTCATCCACTCTGTCCCCTTCCCCGCTCGGGGGAGTCTGCTCTTTCCCTGTGCTTTGCTTTCTATGAAATAAAGTCTGTCTACTATGCTTGCCTCAGTGTCCCTCGGTTTCATTCTTCAACTCCGAGAGCACATGAACCCAACATCCACAAAACCACATCATTCTGACCCACCAGCTGTACAGTGAGGGGGTTCCCTAAGCCCCTGGCTCTTCTTTGATCAGATGCAGGAAGGCTCATAGGCAGTGTGCTTACTATAACCAGCCCATCAGAGGGGATTCAACTCCTGAACAGCAAAATGGAAGATAAGGCAAGCATGGAGTAGGCGTGCGGGGCCTGTGCCAGGCCCATCCCCAGCACCTCCAAGATGCCCCATGCCGGAAGCTCATCAAATTCCCCTGTGCAAGGCGCAGCACCCTGAGTGGAGGTGTAGACATGGAAGGAGCAAGTCTCTCTAACAGACCCACACGTGGGTGTGAAGCATCTCCCTGCCACTTTATCCCCAACCCAACCCTGCCCAAAGCCTTAGAGTCACCACGATCTTCCCCCTTGTCCATCATTTCTCCTTCCTGCCACCCCACTACCAAAGCTTTCAATTTTATGTTTTCTTTTTTCAATGAATATCTGGCTAAAAGTGTTTTCTTGGAGCCAGAGTAGTTAAGTGACATTCTGAACGGACACAGAGCCCAAAAGATGGGTTCTGTGTGCCATAAGAAAACACTGTGGCACAGAGAAGTGAGGCAGAGAAAGCTGGGCAGTCAGTGCAGGCAGAATGATGCAGGAAATGAGCTGAGGGACATGTTTTTTGAGAGGGCAAAGAGCATGCTGCCCTAAGCAAGCAGAGGTGCGAATCAGCTCCACATCCTGCTTCCTAACAAAGGAGGTCCAGGCAGCCTTCCCTCTTCAGATCAGATCAGAATTTCACACCCATACCCCTAGGCATGAGGGAGGGAAGGCAATGATTAATCAAGGGTAGAGAATCTTAAAAAGGGTGAGTCACATCCCCTCTTCCTTCTGGAAAAGTCTCTTCTTTCTATCGTTTCTTAAATAAACTGTTTGCTCCCCTTGCCTCGGCGTCTCTTGGTTTCATTCTTCGACTTGGAGAGCACACGAACCCAGCGTCCACACAGCCGGCATCAGAAGGATGGATTGCTTTGAACTGCCTCCTGTAAAACTCCCTCCAAGAGAACAATCTTGGTCTGAGTGGGCTGAGCTGTCATCTGCGGGTGACAGCCAGCTCACGTTCGTTCGTTCGCTGTTGCTGCTGTTAATCTGTTTTCAAGAAAGAAAATGGCACGCGTAATAACCCGTTGGGCAAAGTCCCTTAGTGGTCTGTAATTATTTGTTTCTCGGCTGCAGAAAAGTGATGCTTTTCTTACTGCTCCAGAGCTGATTGGCTGCAGGGAAACAAGCCAAGGTGGTTTCTGCTCCAGCGCAGAAGGTGCACTTAGTTCCTGTGTTTATCCTTCTACAGATGGTACCCGGCCGGGGATGGAGCTCAGGGTAGAGGGTGTCCTTCGCGTGCACGAAGCGCTGGGTTCAAGCCCCACCACTAAATAAAAAAGTCCTCAAACAAAGGAGCAAACCAAACCCTACCCATCTCAAACCCATGGTGGGTGATGGGGATGGTAACGAGCAGGAGAGTTGTGGGTTGAATTTTAGGGATGAGCAAGAATAAGTAATGTGGGGGCTGGAGCGGTGGCTCAGCAGCTACAGTGCTTGCTTGACATGCGTGAGGACGCAGGTTCAAACCCCAGCACCATGTATACAGCAAAGGGTTGGAGCAAGGAAAGCCATGTGAAAAACTAAATAAAATTGATTCTCTCCTTCTCTCTCTCACTGTTCCTCTCTCTTTAAAAAAGGAAAAAGAAAGAAAGGACCCTGAAACCACAGCTTGAACCAAGAATGATTGCTTCACCGCAGTCTCCAAGGCCTCTTCCTTTCATGGTCATGGTCAGAATCACTCGTACTGCTTCACCTTACCTGGGTGCCAGCGGCCCACGTGGCCCCCCCGTGGCTCATCATGGCAGGTTGGTGGCCTTCTCATGTCATTGACACCTAAGTAACCTCATTTCTTTGAAAAGCCTGTCTCAGTGGTGGTTTTAGGTTGACAGTAAATGCTGCAACTTCTAAAATTAACCCGTTAAGTCCCAGGTTTTCAGACACAGGTACTTTAAAATAAGTTGGAAATAATCTAGAGCTTATATAGCCTTTATACGTTTTTCATCTGTGTATGGAAATATGAGTATACATTCTCAAGTGCTCCAGTCATCTTACTTTTCTCTAAAGGAGAGAACTCTAAACACAATATTCATTTCAAGTTACAATGGTGTATTTGTTGCTCAATTGAAGTTTCTGTAGGTGTCCCACATCTGGGATGTTGGGACTTAATGAGTTAAATGCATTCAATGTTAATGAAAGTTCACCTTCAAAGGAGCAGGAGAATTAGACAATTCAGGTTGTAAGAAAAAAGATGAAATGTGAAGGAAATAGAGAGTTGGCGGCTCAATGTAACACAGGTTTATTCTGGAGAAACCTGGGGAGGTGGGGACCCAATGGAGTCTAGGCCCTATCTGCTGCTTATAGCCTGGTAATATGGAGGGAATGAGGAGGGAGGGGCCTGGGTGGAGTTTTCTGGTTCAACTAGGTGTTTCAGTAGGTGGGGATTAATCTGAGCTTCTCAGTAGGGTGGGGATCCTCTGATGAGGGCCAGAGACCATAGGTTCAGGTAATGAATGGCCTGAGTATGTGGTTTCAGTGAGTAGGGGATTTGCTGTCTGGCTGAGTGGCTTCTGGTAATTTCCATATCCATCACAGGTATATGCAGGAAATCCTAGAAAGACACTGAAAGTAACTCTGAATAGTTTAGGACAAGGAAAGAAATTCAATAGTCACTAAAAATATCCCCATAGAGAAAGCTTGGAGCCCAGAGGGCTCCACAGTGAATTTTATCAGTGCGTGAGAAGGACTGATACTTAAACTTCACATATTCAGAAAACTGTGGTGGAACAGACCACTTTCCAACCCCACCAAGAGGCTGGTGTGACCCTGATTCCCAAGCCAGGCAGGATAAGAAAGCCAAAACAAGTAGCTTCAGGAACATGGAGGCTGAAATACGACCCAGCCTCATCCAGATACAACCAATACATAAATAGGGTTATACGCCACAGCCCAGTGGGATTTGTCCCAGGCATGCAAGACTGGGTGAGCATCCCCAAATCAATCAGATGGAGTCATTTTCTTTTATTTTATTTTTAAGAGAGAAGGAGGGGTTGGAAAAGTGGCTCAGCATTTGTAGCACTTGCTTGCCATGCCCAAGGACCTGGGTTCAAACGCCAGCACCACATACATAACAAAGTATCAGAGAAACAAAGGCCAGATGCAAAAATAGTTGATTTTTTCTAAAAAAAAAAGAAAGGAAGGAAGAGAGAGAAAATGAAGGACAGAGAAAGAGAGAATCACCTTTTCTTTTCACCTGGACTTGGTTTCTCCAACATTTAGTTGTGCATGTGGTGCTGGGATTCAAACCCAGGTCCCCACACATGCCAGACAAGAGCTCTCCTGCTGAGCCACAGCTCCAGGTGATTCAAGGGCTACGGTTACAAGCTGTCTGTCTAGAGCTGTCATTCACTTGTTAATTTGGGAGACAGTTATTTCTGAGATCTGCAGGTCCTCTCCAAAGTTTGAATCACTTCATTCCTGTGGTGGGTGTGTGTTCAAGGACAGATATGCTGCCTAGGCTGGGAAAGAAGGTAATCCCGTTTCTCCCAAGATTAGGGAGCGGGGGGAGATTAGGAGCTGGAAGAGAAAGAAATTTGTCCCTTTTAAAAATAAGTTTCTATAAGTTGCAATGGCAGAAGCAAGGGCTATATTCAAGGCGTTAAGTGGACCACCGTGGGCTGGAGCGGTGGCTCAGCAGTTAGTGCTTGCCCAGCATGTGTGAGGATTCCGGTTTGAAGCCCGGCACCATGTACACAATGAAGTGTGGGAGCAACAAAGGCCACGTGAAAAACTGAATAAAATTGATTCTCTCTTTCTCTCTCACTGTCCCTCTTCTCTCTCTTAAAAAAAATAGACCACTATTACAGAAAGATACAAGATCAATATACGTAAATCAACCACATTCTCTATAGTCCCACAGAGAAATCTGAAGATGAAAGCAATGTCATTACATTCACAATAAAATCAAAACAAAATAATAAAAAAGTAAGTACAATTTGTGTATGCTGAAAACTTTATTTAAAACATTGTGACAGAAATTAAAGAAGATCTAAATAAGTGGAGAAAAGTTCCACCTTAAAGGATTGGAAGACTCGATATAGTTAAAAGGGTAATTTGTGCTGTACACACTGTAATCCCAAGAAACTGAGGCAGGAGGACAGCCCAAATTGGAGGCCAGTGTGGGCAATTGGGTAAGACTCTCAAAATAAATTTACAAAAGGGCTGGGGATTTAGGCTCAAAGCTAGAGTGCCTTGGGTTTACTCTCTAGTATGGAAGAAGAAAAAAAAATATTTTTGGTGTGGTAATTTTTACCACATCAATTTATAAATTAAGGCAATCTCTATCAACATCCAATAGGATAATTGATTTTTTGGGGGGCTGGGGGAATTAAGCTAACCCTAAAATTTACAAATGGCCTGGAATAAGCAAAACAACTGAAAAAGAACAGGATTGTGAGGAGTATCGTGTTTTAATTCCTGGGCTAGTGTTGACACAAGGACAGAGCAGTGGGAAGAACCAAGAATCCAGAAACCCTTCCATTTCCGTCAATTGATTTCTTATTCATTTTCCAGTACTAGGGATTGAACCCAAGGCGTTCTATTACCTAGCTATGTTCCCAATTTTTTTTTTCATTTTCATTTTTAAACAGGGTCTTGCTAAGTTGCTGAGGCTGGCCTCAGTTTATAATATTCAGGTTTTAAGGTTTCTAATATTCATTGTTTCATTTTTTTTGCAGTGCCAGGGATTGAACCCAGGGCCTTGCACATGCTTGGCAAATGCTATACCACTGAGCTACATCCCAGCCCCTGGTCACTTGATTTCCAACAAAGGTGCCAAGATAATTCAGTGGGGATATTACTACAAGGTCAGTCCTTGTCCCTAATGCCAATTCAATAATGAGGACATGTTTTGAGATAAAGGAAACAATAAGGTTTATTTCTTTGCTAGCAAAGGAGAAACATAGGGAACTCTTGTCCCAGAGGCTGTGATTCTGCCCATCAGGGAGAACAGGCTACACTCCATGCATTTTCTGTCCAGAGTTGTCATTCACTTGCTAATTTGGTAGGGAGTCATTTCTGAGGTCTTCTAGTGCCCTCCTTAAAGTCTGAATTACCTACTTCCTGTGGTGGGTGTGCACCTAAGGAAAACTCTGCCGGGATGGGAAACAAAGGTAGTCCTATTTCCCCTGAGATTAGGGAGAGAGGGAGGATAGCAAGAAGGAAGGATAGAGTGAGAGGAAGAAGCACGCTGTTTTAGAAATAAGTCCACTGTGGCAGAGCAGCGAGGGCTGTATTCAAAGCCTGAAATGGACCACTGTTACAGAGAAGGGACAGTGTTTTCAAGAAACTGGAAATACCCATGCAAAAGAATAAATGTAGAACCTTACCTCACACCATACATAAACACTAAAGTAAAGTAGATCAGAGACCTCATGGTAAGAGCTGAAACCTTAAAACTTCTAGGTGAGACCATGGAAGAAAATCTCCATCATCCTAATTTGGATAGAGTTCTAGGTACAGCACCAAAGTCATGTTTATTTTTTTTTTTAATTGATGAATTGGACCTCATCAAAATAGAAATACTTCAATAGCCAATATTCAAGGGCTGGAATGGTGGCTTTGTGGTTTTGGCACTTGCCTGGTATGCATGAGGATGCAGGTTTGAACCCCAGCACCATGTATGCAATGAAGTGTTGGAGCAATGAAGGCCACATGAAAAACTAGATAAAATTGATTCTCTCTCTCTCTCTTAAAAAAAATAAGAGCCAAGATTCCAGCCAGGTGTGGTGGTGATGCTGGTTTTGTGGATCAAGTCGTTGTGTTCACTTCCTCTCAGAGTCAGAGAATGAAACCAAGGAATGCTGAGGCAATCATAGTAGATAGATTTTATTTCAAGAACATGGTAGAAAGAAAAGCAGAGGGAAAAGAGCAGACTTCTTTCACAGTGTGGGAAGGGGACAGAGCCCAAGACAGAGGGGCACTCATTCTTTTTATAGTTCCATAGCCATTATTTTCCCTCCCCAAGGCCTAGGAGCATGGGTGTGAAGTTCTGGATAGATCCAGTCTTTGGCCTGTGCCCAGGAGCATCTTTATTAGCAGAA
This sequence comes from Aplodontia rufa, assembly GCA_004027875.1. NCBI lineage: Eukaryota > Metazoa > Chordata > Mammalia > Rodentia > Aplodontiidae > Aplodontia > Aplodontia rufa. The sequence continues at coordinate 19,394 of PVKS010023804.1, read as the reverse complement.
GGAATGTTGTATCTTTGTTAGCAGAAGGGGCCTCCTTACTGGCATTGGGGATCATTAGGAGCAGCAGACACTCTTTGTCCTCTTAAAAAGAACTGGTTTTCTCTTGATCAACCCAAAATTCCAACTATACCTTTCCCCTGTCTCATTCCCCCCTCTAATTAGGGAAACTTTTACTGCTGTAAAAGTGGGAAAATTGGTGATGACCATTCTTAGCTGCTTCAGGCTGAAAGGGGATGCCATGTGGCAAGTAGTTTAAGTTTCCCTTTAGCAATGTTTGGATTGATTAAGAGTTCCAGTTAAAGGGTCTGTGAGAAAGGCCATCGGAGTGCTCATGGCTGGCTTCATTTTCATCACCAACTAGAATTTAACAGATTTTAACCTGGAATGAATCAACTGAACCAAGGTATTAATAAAATTAGTGTCAGAATGAAAGTCAACATTGAGCCTAAGAGAGAATGGAAATAGGTTAATTGAGATCCACTATTTGGCTCCTCAAAGACAATTGTGATTAAGAGTCGAAGGATATACAGAAAAGGCATCTAATACAGTGAACTAAGCAGCAGCAGCTGGGATTTCAAATGGCAGAGTATAAGGGGTATATGTCACAGGGTGGAGGGGAATGACTATTTAATTACCTTAAGATCTTGAACTGGACGCCACTCCCCATTTAGCTGTTGGGCTCCTAAAATGTATTGCATGGACAGTTGCAGGGCACGTAGCATATAATTTTTATAAAGGTACAGGTGTCCCCTTCAGCTGTAGTTAAGATATAGGGACTAGATAGTCATCTTTTTAAATGCCCATGTGTGACCATGCTTTGGTTATACTCTCTTGACAGATGTTTAAGACAAGATTGGTCAAAACTGACCTTGTTCCTGTCTATTGCTAAAAGTTAGCTGAGATTTGCCAGGGTCATTCTTGGGGAACTTGTGAAAAGCTTCTTGGCTCTTCTACCAGTTCTGCTGTCTGCCAGGATAGATGAGGGTTTTGCTAACCACGTGTTGCTTTGCCTGGAAGCATCAGGGACATTGCCCTTCTCTATTTATCTTCCTTTTGCAGCATGCACACTAGTTGGCTTCTGTTTTCTAGGGTCACTTGATCCTGACTGGGAGGTCATGCTACCCAGAGTTTCCAAGACTGTAGAGAAGTCCCATTGTCCCCTGAGTTTTAGCTGACCAAACAGGGTAAGGGCCGACATATTGACTATTTTCCTTAGCCCTTTAACTTCCTTATCTTTGGATTCTTGATTTTGGTATTAAACATCCATCAGTTCAGTTTCACCAGTCCTGAAGTAAGAGTACTGGGCTTTAGCTCTAATTTCTATAATTTTACAGTTTAGTTGGGATCAATATTGATACTGGAAGTGAGCCTTACATACTGTGATGGCTTATTATCTCAAATTAACTCAGGTTATTATAGAAGTACTCAGATAACAGTTAAAAGGTTTTTACAAGAAAACTACAAAGTGAAAAAAAGCAAAAAGGTACTTAGTTTGCATAATAGTTATGAACCAAGAAACATAATTTTTATAATCCCCAACCTTTAACATGAATCAAAATCCAAGAGAGATTTTAACCTGTGGAAAAAGTAACAAAATGCTTTCATGTTCAACACTGTCAACTCTCAAACAAATTGGGCTCTCCTTATTAGTGTAAAGAGTATCATAAAATTTGATGTATAGCATTGATGACAGGTTATTTTTATTCAATTACAAAATATTAAATGACAAATAAATCTCGAAAAGATTTGTTGCTTCTGTAAGTGTGAAAGAGACTACCACTGCAGACAACTTTAGTTTGGAAACACCAGCTTGGTATAAATTGCTTCCCTAAGCTTTGCATTTAAAGAGACATGTATACCTATCAGACATGAATATATCTAAAACACAAGAAAATCCAGTGTTGATTGCATAGATATCCTTGTATTAACTAAGTTTAATCTTTGAAGAAAAATTTAGAATCCAATAATCACAGGTCTGCACAGGTTTAGCAATAGCTTTAAATTTTCTAAGTTTAGGAAACAATGTTGATGACCAGAGATAGTCTTATTATCTGGTGTATAACAATGAAATATTTATGTACTTAAAGCAAACAGATATAATTCAGGTTTTGAAATGGCAGCATTGCCCTTTTATATCAAATACAATATGTAAAAGAGAGCATATTGGTTACCTTCTCTGTAACCCTACATAAATTTTTTTTTTTGACAGAAGCAATTTTTTAATTTTATTTTTTCAAATGGCCTTTGTTGCTCAGACACTTCGTTGCGTACATGGGTGCTGGGGTTTGAACCCATGTACTCACACATGTTAGGCAAGTGCTGTAACTGCCAGGCCACTGCCCCAGCCCCCTACATAAATTTTTATGTTATAAATTTATATAACACTTAAACAAGGTTTACATAAACATTTAGTTCTTAATGTATTTTTAGACACATACATTAAGGTCTCAACTATATTGTAATAGCCCCCAAACAGTTGTTTGTTTAATTATTTATGAAATAATTATTTAAAAGACTTTAAAACAGGTACAAGCTTTTTAATTCCTTTAAGATTTAGTTTCCTAAGTAATAAAACCTCAAATCAGGAATTATCTTGATAAATCAGAATAGATCTTATCTAACAAATCTTGTTTTAAGAAATCCTTGTTATAGCAGTATATTCTATATCTCTTTCCTACTTTCCTACTTTCCTTAAATCTGCATTCTGACAATCCTTATAAAATTTCTGAATTTTTAAGTTATTCCCTTAAATAAGATCAAGTACTTTGCTATATTACTTTTAATTGAAACACAGCTTGAAAACTTTTGTACCCTTTGCATATAGAAATAAATCTCTTAGAATTTTAACCTGGTTTTTAGTGAAGAACCAGAAACAAAGCAATCTTGAACTTTTCTTTCATTTACCAATTTATAGAAGCACAGTTAACAAACCCAAATATGTCACCTTATAGAACTTAAGCCAAGGGTACTTGAATTTATATTAGCTGTTGATATTTTAGCATTTTAACTTGGTAAATTAATCAGATGTCTTCTTTAATAAACACACATGAAGATTAATCCTATTTATATTAAATCAAATTTATTTTTTTTTCTTTTTTAAAGAGAGAGGGACAGTGAGAGAGAGAGAGAAAGAGAGAATCAATTTTATTTAGTTTATCATGTGGCCTTCATTGCTCCAAGACTTTGTCCTTTTTATGGGATTTCTGCCTTCTATTGGTAATCATCTCCCTTCCCCCGTAACTAGGACATGGGAGTGGGAAGTTCTGGTTAGATGTAGTCTTTGGCCTGTGCCTACAAGCATCTTTATCAGTGGGAGGAAGGCAATGTCTTTATTAGTTGAAGGAAGTGTCTGCTGGGACTCTCCTTACTAGCGTTGGGGATCATTAGGAGCAGCACTTTCTTTTTTTTTAAAGAAAGAATCAGTTTTATTTATTTTTTTGTCTGGCCTTTGTTTCTCCAACAATGAGTTGTGTATGACGTGCTGGTGTTTGAACCCAGGTTCTTGCACATGCCAGGCAAGTGCTCCAACCACTGAGCCACTGCTCCAGCCCCAGCAGACACTCTTTGTCTTCTTAAAAAGAACTGGATTTCTCTTAATTGACCCAAAATTCCAACTATACTTTTCACCCTGTCTCAGTGGTGCACACCTATAATCCCAGTGGCTTGAGAGACTAAGGCAGGAGGATAGCAAGCTCAAGGCCAGCCTCAGCAACTTAGTGAGGACCTAAGCAACTTAGCAAGACCCTGTCTCAAAATTAAAAAAGGGTAGGGGATATGACTCAGTGGTTAAGTGCCCCTGGGTTCAATTCCTGGTACTAAATAAATAAATAGCCAATATTCAGAAAATGGAAAGACAAGCTACAGTCTCGGAGAAAATATTGTAGACCTGATAAAAAGCAAATCTTGTAGCTAGAATATATAGAGAACTTTTGCAACTGACTAGTAATAAGAAAACTCAATTTTAAAATAGGCAAGAATTTTTGTTTCACCAAAGAAGATATATGAATGGTTAATAAGCACATGAAAAGATGCTCAATGTCATTAGTCAGTAGGTAAGTGTAATTTAAAATACCACTTCACACCCACAAGAATTACTGAATAAAAAAGATAATGGGACTGGGGTATAGCTCAGTGGTAGAGCATGTGCTTAGCATGCATGAAGCCCTGGGTTCAATACTTAGCAGTAAAAGAAAGAGAGAAAGAAAGAAAGAAAGAAGTGAGGGTTGGTGAAGATTTGGAGAAACTAGAACCTTCATATATTGCTGGTTATGATTTACCCACTTTGGAAAATGGCTTGGAAATTTCTCAAAATGTTGAGCATACATTTCCTCTACAGCTCAGCTATTCTAGGAATTTACCCAAGCAAAGAGGTGTGCTTGAATGTCCACAGCAGCAGCTTCTATAACAGCATTATTTATAATAGCCAAAAGCTGGAAAAAACAGCATACCTTCAACAGGATAATGGATGAACAAATTGTGGTACATCCATACGATGAAATATTGGTTGGCCATAGAAAGGAAGAAACTGATGCATGGACGAACCTTGAAATGCAAAGGAAGACAGATAAACGACCACATGAATGACCGCAATCATATGAAGTGCCCTGAAAAGGAAAGTTTATGGAACAAAAAACACATTAGAAATCACCTGGGAGCAGGAGCAGGTGCTCAGAAGGGGACCAGGGCACTTCCCCGATGATGAAATGTGGAGTTCGCTGAGAAGTCACTGAATTGTACACTTAGTAATGAGAGGATGTTTGTCATAAAGAGGAGCTGTTAGATGCTTTTCCCGATTGCCTCTGAGAGACTGTTCTAGACAAGGGCTCTGCTCCCCCTTTTGTTAGAGTGACTGTGGGGAACAGCTCTGCCTCTCGAGCATGGTGCAGTGGGTGAGTGCCACCGTGCTGTGTCTACCTGTGAGGTCAAATGTGACATGTTTTGCTTCTATCTTCAGGTTTGTGTGTCTTTCTTTCTTTCTTTCTTTCTTTCTTTCTTTTTTTGTACTGGGGATTGAGCCTAGGGGTGCTTAACCACTGAGCCACATCCTCAGTCTTTTTTTTGTTTTGTTTTTTATTTTAGGGTCTCACTAAGTTGCTCAGGGACTCAGTAAGTTGCTGAGGTTGGCTTTGAGCTTGCCATCCTCCCGCCTCTGCCTCCCAAGCTGCTGGGATTGGTCATTTTGAATCCGGGTCTGCACATGCATCAATTCCTGATCCAAACCAGGAGAAAGCCAGGGCAAATGCGCGCTTCCACACGGACTGATGTGGTGCTGAAGTGAAGGAGAGTGTGCGCGTCACCTGCACAGGACGGAGCGGGCAGGCCTTGGGCTGGCACTAGGTGAGCTATGAGGCGTGCACCTCCCCTTTCAGCAGAGCTCGTCTTGCTTGTAAAACACCCAAAACTTTCCCCAAATGCAAGGAGCAATCTTATTCCTGCTATCACCTGCAGTTGGAGTACTTGCCCAAGTCAAGCCCAGTCAGTGAGTGCGCAGACCCCCGGGCTGCTCAGGCCTGAGGCCATTTCTGTGCCTGTGCCACCTCACCATGGAGAATGAGACGCGACTTTACCTGAGCTGAGTTTTCTGTCCTTTCCGGTGCCTTCTTCCTTGGGCAGTTCCGGTGTCAGGAGAGATTAGCGTCTTCGTGTCGGCCCGGGATGGTAGCTCAGGGCGTTGGGCCAGCTCCACACAGGAGCATTTGTCTGGGTGCTCACTACATCCTTGGATTAGCTAGGATTCTGTTCTACTCTATTTTGGTCTTTATTCTTCTTTTCATTTTTCCCCTATTTTTTTTTTAAAGAAACACAGAGAGATGGACAGTGAGAGTGAGAGAAAGAATCAATTTAATTTAGTTTTTCACGTAACTTTTGTTGTTCCCACACTTCATGGTGTAGTGGTGCTGGGCTTTGAACCCGGGTCCTCGTGCATGCCAGGCAAGTGCTGTAACCGCTGAGCCACTGCTGCAGCCCCTACCCTATATTTTTTAAAACTAGGGTTTTAGAGGTTGAGTTCAGCACCCCGTCTATTTTCCTTGATCCTGTCCGAGAGAATCTAGTTACTGACCATGAGAGGAGCTTGGCCCGTCCCCTGTTGTCAAAGGTCCGGCAGAGCTTGGGGTTAACGTTATCCAGAGAGGAGAGTGGGTTAGGATGGTCTCGGACCTGCTGAGGAGGGACCCAGTGCTTCAATTTCTCGGGCGTACCTTTCTCCACGCAGGGGTCTGAGATGCTAAGCAGCTAGGAGCCTGCGGGTCTGGGCGTCGGGGGACTCAACCTCACCTGCCAATCTCCCGCTCCCGCTCTGCTCTGTAGATTTCTCGCCACTCATTGGTCTGTGATATTGGAAAGTACAGGGCATCCACGGTTAAGCCGATTAAACCCCGTCGAGCCTGCCAGCATTAACAGCTCTGCCTGAAGATGGGGAGAAGGACAGCGCTTGCCCCGGAAGGGTCTCGCCCGCCCGCTGGGCAGCAGGGTGGATTTCATTTCCTGCAAAGAAAAATGAGATTAAAAATATTGCAAATATTGCAAGGCAATAAAGAACCTCCAAGTGTTTACAGTGGGTAAATAAACCAGCAATCCAGGGGCTGGGGGTTGAGGTGGGCGGGACTGCCTGGGGGGACAAAAGTGCCCTGTCACTCGTAGCTGCCTAAGAAGTGGAAGTGGGAGTTGCAGAGAGACCCAGTGTGTCTCTTAGGTCGCTGGACACCTGTGCTGCTGCCCTTGTTCTCGTGGTTTTCAGTCCACAGAGGGACCTGTCATTCCACAAGAGCAGTGGGACTTCCTGTTTTCCTCTTCTGTGGCCCAAGCATGGCTCTTCCACATGTTGCTCTGTAGAATTTGAGGGCAAGGTTTCTCAGTCTGGCCTGGAGAAATGGCCCTTTAGAGCTGGGTCATTTTGTGGTTTGGTGAGGGGCAGAGGAAGTTGTCCTGAGTGTCGCAGGACCCTAAGTGGCGTCCCTGGCCTCTACCCATGAGGCTCCAGAAGGATCCTCCCCAGTGGCCACAACCAAATGTCTGCTGGGAAATGAGACCATCTCCACCCCCTTGAGAACCACTGTCCTGGGAGGTGGTGAGGTGTAGCTGAGCCTGAGGACTTCAGAGGGACCTTAGCTTTGGTCAAGCATGTCTCTTTGATATAACATATTAATCTCCATGTATTTTAGCACTTACTTGGATGTGGTAGAGCAAAGGACACCCAAAGAGGTCCACGTGCTGATCCCAGCACCTGTGAGAATGTTCCAGGGTTAGGGTCCTGAGATGGGAAAATCATCCTGTGGTATGGTGGAGGGGGCTCTGTGAGCTCAGGGTCTTTAGAAGAGGGAGGAAGGAGGGCCAGAATCAGAAAGAAGCAGAGGTCAGAAAGACAGGGGCAGGGATGGGGATGGGGAGAGGGAGGAGGATGCAGAGAGGGACAGAGACAGAGACAGCTGGGGAGAGGGACAGAGACGGATGGGGATGGGATGGGGAGAGGGACAGAGACTGAGACAGAGCTAGGGATGGGGTAGGGACAGAGACAGAGATGGGGATGGGAGTGGGGGGCTGGAGTGGTGGCTCAGCAGTTGGAGCTTGCCTGGCATGCACAGGACCCGGGTTTGAACCCCAGCACCACGTACACGACTAAGTGTTGATTAACAAAGGCCAGATGAAACGATAAATAGAATTGTTTCTTTTTCTCTCTCCCTCTCTGTCTTTCTTTAAAAAAGAAAGGAAACAGTGGAAAGCAGAGTGCGCTTCCCCCAGGTGGAGGAAGGAGGCCCCAGGGCGAGGGCCGGTTCCTTCCAGCAGTTGTTGCCTGACCACACCACACCTAGGGACGTGTTCTGGTCTTTGATCTGTGTCCCTGAGAGTCTTTATCAGCAGAAGGTCTGTCTGTGTCTGGGGACAACATTTAGTTAGCGGAAAGTGTGTAACAGCTTTGTTCCTTAGCAGAGGTGGGGTGGTGTCCGTCTGATATGCATAGTTGTTCATTTGGAGCAGTAGATGCCCTTTGTCCTCTTAGAGAAAAAGAACTGGTTTCCTCTTTTTTTTTTTAAGAGAGGGACAGTGAGAGAGAGAGAGAGAGAGAGAGAATCAGTTTTATTTAGCTTTTCATGTGGCTTTTGTTGCTCCAACACTTTGTTGTGTACGTGTTTGAACTCTTGTCCTTGCTCTTGCCCAGGCAAGCGCCGTGACTGCTGAGCCACTGCTCCAGCCCCAGAACTGGTTTCCTCTTGACCCAAAATTCCAACTACACTGACTGCCTGACCCCCACCCCGCCACACACCTGACTCAATCTCGCTAAGTTGCTTAGGGCCTCGCAAAGTTGCTGAGGCTGGCTTTGAACTTGTGATCCTCCTGCCTCAGCCTCCTGAGCTGCTGGGATTACAGGCATGTGCCACTGTGCCCCACTGTCTTCTATTATTTCTAGCCTAGAAATGATCTCCTACGCAGGTGAGGAACCTGCCAGTTCCCAGTGCACTACGGCTTATTTCCAGGTTCCTGGCCAACTAGGGCCATGCACCCTTAGCTGGTTCTTCAGATTAATTCCAAATGCTTGGACAAAAATTTCAGCCCTGACCCTCTAGTCCTTGAATCCTGCATTTCTTGTGAAATGAACAAGTTCCAGGTGGAGCGGGTCTGTTACAGTCACATTGTGTAGAAATCACCTTCCTGATTTTGAAGCCTGGCATAAAAAAACAAAACAAAACAAATCAACAACAAAAACAAGCAGAAGTAAAAGTGTGAGATAACCACCACCTAGGGGAGGAGAGCCTGGGTGCAGGTCCCTCCGCGCCCTGCAGAGGGCGACCCGCTCCCGTGATGGGTTTTAGCAGGTTTGGAAGAGGTTGCCTGAAGGAGCCTCTATGTGGCTAATCCCCAGGGCCCGGGACAGAAGAGGAATTGAATCAACATAGTAAATTAAACTGTGATTTCAAATTAATCTCAGCCACTCAGAGGAAGTGTCTGCTTGACCCTTCCGGTCCTCAATCTCAATTCTCCCAGGTGGCATGGAGGAACTGTCATTTGTTTGGTGGCCTGAATTCCGACATCCCTGTGTGAACCCCTGAGCTCATAGACTGTCCTTATGGTTCATTTCCTCCTTGCCAGACACTGAGAACTTGATTTAAGGAAAACTATCACTTTCTCAGATATTGCTCTTGTGGAAGCAGTTTTGCCTAAAAGTATAACACAGGTAAGTTCTAGCAAGCATGATTCATTTATCTTCTTGACCCAAGAAGAAAACACAGACCGGGAAGCCTGGAAAACAATAGTTGAAGCAAATATATAAATTCACCTGGAAGCAAGGTCTATGCCCCCCTCAGACTAGAATTCCTAGAAGGAACAATGGGACAGGCATACGTCGGTACGGACTTCACCTGGAAGTCACTTAAAACGGCTGCCCTCTGGTTAAGGGTGGCCTGCTGGGTGTGAAGGAGGGGCTTTTGTTAGAACCAAAGAGACTCCATTTTGTGTTCTCCCCTCCCTTACAAGGAAGCAGCTTTCTAACGTACTTAAAGTAGATTATTGAAAAACTCCCCTCCCTAGTCCAGGTTGAGCAATGAGGTAACAGGATGTTACACCCCAGCTGCTACTTTCTGCTTTTATATTCAGCGTGCTTGCTTGACATCAGGACTAGTAACAGGAAGTTTCCTAGCTTGCTTGCTTGACAACAAGACTAGTAAGGGGGAGTTCTTTACCCTTTATAAGCTCTGCTACACTGCTAGAAAGTGTGTCATTCTGAGACCTGATGTTGGGGGTCCAGAGTGGTCACCGCTGGCCAGCTCAGTAAAGCCTTCTTTGGCTTATATGTGAGTGGCTGGAGTGTCTTCATCTCAGTTTGGTACCATACTTTACTCCATGGGTGCTGGGGCCCCCACTCCTGAGTAGCTGTAGTTCTAGCAGAAACTCCTGCTGTTCCTCCCATGATCCCTGTGCTTCCCTTTGCTTCTCTACATGAGTATAGTTCAGGCTGGCTCCAGGGCTCACGGGGCCCCCACCTGCATCCAGGGGGTGGATTTCCCCACTGGGGCCACACGGAGCCTTTCCAACACCTGCCACCTGAAGATGCAGCTGCCGTCCAATTAAGCTGCCCCTGCTGGGACACCATGTTCACGCGTTTTCTCTCTCCCTCTCTCTCTCTCTCTCTTTTGTTTTGGTACTGTGGATTGAATCCAGGGGTGCTTAACCACTGAGCCACATCCCCAGCTCTTTTTATTTCTTATTTTGAGACAGGGTCTTGCTAAGTTGCTTAGGATCTCCCTAAATTGCTGAGGCTGGCTTTGAACTTGCGATCCTTCTGTCTCAGCCTCCCCAAGCCACTGTGATCACAGGTGTGCACCGCAGCGCCTAGCTTTCTGTTGCCTTCTGTCGTGGGTTGATTTGTGCTCCCCAGAAAGAAATGCCCCAGTCCTAACCCTTGGTGCCTGCCATGTGCCCTCACTTGGAAAGAGTCCTTGCAGATGTAATCAAGTTGAAGATCTTGAGATCATCTGGGATGGGGTAGGATCTAAATCCAAGTGACTGGGGTCTTTAGGAGAAACGAGAGATCTGAGCTGCACAGAGAGCTGACGTGAGGTGGAGGCTGAGACGCGAGAGGTGTGTCACAAGTGGAGGGCTCAAGGACCGTGACACCACCAGAACCTGGGGGGCGGGGGAGGCATGGGACAGAGGAGCCTCCCTCGGAGCCTCGGGGGGAACAGACCCTGGCGGCACCTCGATCGTGGACCTCTGACCTCAGAACCCGTGAGACATGGAATCTGTTTTTAAGCATCACACTTGGTGGTCATTCATCCTGGTAGCCCTAGGTAGCGAAGACACTGTCTCTCCGTGGCCTTACAGTTCGGGTACACATATGACACAGTGCTCTCTTATTTTGTATTTGTCAAGCAACTGTCTGGTTTTGAATGGTTTATAATCTGGACTTCCATTTTCCCTGTTTCTGCCGAGCCCCTTTCCCTTGAGCTGCGGTGGCCTCCTCCTCCCTGACTCCCCGCTTAGCAGTTTCTGCTCCATCTTTTCTAACCTTCCGAGGGTGGGCTGCCCAAGCCCTGAGGGCCAAAGCATGGTCAGCTGAAGGGGCCAGTGCGGCCTGTTTTCTCCACCTTTGTCCTCACTGGGCCCCACCGACTTCCTGTGGACAGCACTTACCTGTTAGCAACTTCTCAGCCCCACACCGTCAGATAGAGGCTGGGCCCCTGCTGCAGGGGGAAATAGTGGGGTTATCCCCGAGGCCTTGGCGTCTCTGGCCCTCGAGAGACCCGAGCTGAGCTCTGAGTGGACCAGGCCCCTTCTGTTCCCAGCTGCCTCTTTGGAATAGAAAGTAATAAGCCAGCAAGAAAGAAGCACTGCCAAAGGCTCTGGCAGCCTAGGCACTGCTAAAAGCAGGAAGCCCCTGGGGTGCTCTGCAGGTGAGCACATGGCCTCCCCAGCCATCTGGCTTCCTGCAGTGGAATGACCCAGGTGTCAGGAGGATCCGTCCTCCCTCTCGGCCACATTGAGAGGTGGTTACCTGAGCCACCGGCTCCCTCATGAAAACCAGGGGTCTGTCCTCAGGGCGGCAGGAAGTGAGGTGCATACATGATTGACTCTGCAGCCCGTTCTTTCTTTCTTTTAAAGAGAGGGAGGGACAGCAAGAGACACACACACACACACACACACAGAGAATGAGTTTTATTTAGTTTTTCATGTGGCTTTCACTGCTCTGACCCTTCATCGTGTACAAGGTGCTGGGGCTCGAACTCGCATCCTCTTGCCTGCCAGGCAAGCACCGTAACCTTTGAGCTACCACTCCAGCCCTAGGGTCTCTAATTTCTAACTGTGTGCACTTGGGCTTTGGCTTTAGGCAGGCAGAGTGGGCATCCTGACACACATGGTAACAGGAGTCAAGCGGGAGGGGTGTGAGCACAGGGCGAGGGCTGAGGCAGCAGCCTACGGGAGCCACCGTATACTCAGGATCATCTTACGCTCACCCCAGGGCCACCTCTGAACAGAAGCCCTTCAGCTCTGAACCCTGGGGCACCCTGCCCAAACACTGGCCATTCTGGGGTACCTGCTGCTGACGGCAGGGAAGGGCCCCTTGTCCAGGAGCTTGGTGTGTACTCAGTGTGGCAGACACAATGACTCTCAGGGCCACCGTGCTGGTAGAGGGGGATAGAGGCTCAAGTTACAGCCTGCCACTTCTTAGATGTCACAAGGACAGTGTAACTATTCTGGGCCTCAGTTTCATCTGCAACACAGGAGAAGTGGCTATGTGGCAGGGTTCTTGTGGCCCTCATTTAGGTGGTGCAAATTAGATGAGAGACAACTTTGCATAGAAGGGGCCCTCCATGGCCTCAGTGAGTCGCATCATCTCCCCTCCTGGGAGGAGCATCTTTCTCTTTCCAGCAGTGGGTTTGGCCTTTGGGTCCCGTAGTGGAGTCCAGGAGGGCTGGGGTCAGGACTGGAACTTGGAGGCGGGGATCATCCTGGTTGCAGGTCTGCCCCACAGCTCTGCACAGCAGAAAGCCTGAGGGAGGCGCTCTTCCCTGGTGGCATGAGGCTGCTTTCTTGTCCTGGGGGCCCCTGGCTCACTCAGCGTCACTTTACGGCAGCCTCTGGGGCCCTCGACCCTCCCGGCATTTCCCCAATGCCCACCCAAGCAAGACTGTGCTGGGGCTGCGCAGGGCCCTGGGAACGGTTCACTCCACCTCCTCTCTTCTGCAGGACGAGAGGTGGGTCCCCTGGGTCCTGCTCCCCTTGGGTGTGAGCCTGGACATCAGGCTGAGGCAACAGGAGGAGGAAGTGGGTCTTTAGGCAACCTGGAATTGCTGCCCTCAGTGGCACACACGAGGGCTTCTTGGGACACATGTCTCACCTCTAAAGCACCCTGGCTACCAGGGCAAGGAAAAGTGAATCTGTCTGCGGAGGAACCAGCAAGGACCTAGAGGCTTGCTATTCCACCCGGCTGGGATGGCGCTTCTCCGAGGAGGGTTCGCTGGCGCTGGCCTGAGTCAACCAGGGTCAAATGCCTGAAGACACTGTATTTTAACCGTTAGCATGTGTGGGGCTCACAATTTTAGGCGGTTCCTCTAAAAAGTCAAACGATCACACACGCTGTGAATGTGCTAGCTAGGCAAGGCTTGAAGCGGGGTGCTCCCCTCTGCGTGCGCTCCTGCTCAGCACCCTCCCCTGCCCTGTGTCCACCCGACTGCCCCTCCCCCACGCTCCTTGCACCCACCTCGAGTGTCCTGCTGCCCACCTGCCCCTGCCCTGGGTTGGCTGCTTCTCGGCAACCCTGGCTCTGGCTCACAGCTGCCTGCTTGTCCTTCCTCAGCCCCTCTCTGCCCATGGCCAGGCTGGGCAGGGTCCCTCCTTCCTTGGCATTCGATGGTCTGTCTGTTGATGGAGTGAGCCTGAGCTGGGGAGGCTGCTGGCTTCCCGGGCTGCCTTAACTGACCACAGAGGTGGCCTAAACCAGCCGACATTTATTCTCTCCCTGTTCTGAGAGGCGGACATCCAAAAACAAGGTGTTGGACGGCCACGTTCCTTCCGGATGCTCTAGAGGAGGGGCTCTCCTTGTTCTTCCAGCTGCTGATGGCTCCTTGGCTGTGGGATTAGCGTGGGCACATCACGCTAATCTCTGCCTTGTCTTCCTCTGAACCCTCTCTCCCTCCCAGGTCTGGCCCTGTCTAAGGATGCTTTCGGTTGGATTTCAGCCAAACTGGATAATCCTGACTGATTGGATCTCAAGACCCTGAAGTTAATTACATGGGCAAAGAGCTGTTTTCCGAATAAGGTTTCACTTGTGGGTTTTGCAGTGTGGACATAGCCTTTTGGGAGCCCAGGCAGGGGAGAGAGCGTGTGCGTGGGGGTGCTGCCCAGCTGTGCTTCCGAGCTGCCCGCCTTCCCCCCGGCTCTCTGAAAGGCTGTCCGACTTCCCGTGGCATCTCTCCCTGGGATCTGCAGTCTCCTCTAGCACCTTTCCCTCCTTTTATGAACTCCTAAAACAAAGTAAAGACTTTTTCTCAGAGGCCTCTCTACCCCTTGAGTTCCATTCATCCATTTTCCTGTGCCCAGATTGCTCAGAAAAGCCCCCAGTCCCCGCCCCTGCACTCTGCCATGAGCAACTGTGCCTGCCTTGCTAAGGACTCCTGTTTCTTCATGCTGTTGTGCGCAGTGTGGGTCTCTCCCTCCTGCAGTTAGAGCACCTGGGAACAGCCCTGGGATGATCTTGAGTCAGCCCCGCTTCTGGGAGTCTCAGTGGGTGCAGCTGCACTATGGAGGGTGTCGTGGGACTGTGGGAAGGTGGGGCAAGATGAGCATTGGCAGGTGCTGGTGAGCAGCCGGGGAGCCTGGGGCGGAGCCGGCGTCTCTGCTTTGCCCAGGACCAAGTGCCTGTGAGTGTGCGTGCCTCTCCCATGTGCATGGGCGGGCTGGCCCCCAGGGACAAGAGCGCAGGCCTCTCCTCCTTGCTCCGCTTTGATGGGCCGGGGTCGGGTCTGATCATTTTCTCACCCGGCGTGGGCCTCAGCATTTCAGCGAAAGTTTCTTCCTGTGAACCTGGAGTTAGGGCCGGACCATCAAGCGCTGGGCAAGCAGGCACTGGACCTGCTGCAGCCTGGCTGTGGCCATTCTACATTTCTGCTGCTGAACTCCTGAGTGGATTAATTAAAATGGGGGAGAGTATTTCTCCCAAATTGTTTACCAGCTTCTGGGAGACCACACAATCATCATGGCGTTTGGTTAGGGACACAGGGCCTCTCTTCTGGGGCCCACAGGGTGTGGAAACCAGTTTGTTCCAGGGCTTTGACTGTGGCTGGGAACTGACCAGCATGGGGAGGTCAGCAGGAGAAGGCTTTAGAAAGTTCTTCCCACGGAGCAGCTGGAGCCTCATTTTCCCTCTTTTTTTTTTCCCAGAGAGGAGGCCCATGTCCTTTGGGAGGTTCCAGGTTCCAGGAGACTCGCAGGTCTGGGACTGTCTCAGGGCCCCTGGGCTTCCCAGGGGGTTGTGGGTGCCTCTCTGTGCTGTATATGGGGAGCCCCTGATGGCCACGATGGGGCTGAAGAAGCCCCTCGCAGACCATCCTCCCCATGTCCAGTCCAAGGTGATAGCAGGAGGGGCCAAGGGCTCTGGTCCGAATCTTTAAGGCGACCTTAGGTCTCTGTGCCTGTTCTCCAGGTGGGCCTGGCTGCCGTGTTCACGTTGGTGGCTCGCAATCAGTTCCCTTAGGAAGCCTTTCGTTTGTGCCACCCTGATTTGGTCTAAGTCCAGGCCGGGGAATTTAGCTTCTGAGAGCTCCTGGGCCTTTCCCTGCACTGTGCCTGGTCCTGTTGCTCATCTGAGGCCGGTGCCACCCGCCCCAGGCCCACCTCATCAGGCTGACTTCCAAGCTGCCTCTGAGCATCAAGCCAGGCCCTGTGAGCCGGTTCCTTGCCTGAGGCAAATCTCCCTAGGTTCTCCTGAGGGTGCTGGCGCTCTTTTTAGGGCAGAGAGCTCTTCCTGCTGCTTCTCCTCTTCCCTTTTTAAAAAATCGACCCTCAGGTTGACAAGCACTCATTTGCATCCCACAGAGATGATGAGTTGCACCAGAGGCAGGGGGTTGACCCTTAAGGTCAGCGAGGCTGGTGCAGGGTGCTTGCTTTGGCCCCAGGCAGAGCAAGGAGTCCAGCTTCCCCCACCCTGTGTCAACACCTGCACCCCCCTGCCAAGGGGAGGCAGGAGGCCTGCTGGGTCACGCGGCTTGGTTCTGAGTTTAATTAATTGCTGTATTTGGGAGGCTGTTTGTGGACAGAGTCTTCTCCTGCATGTAAGATGTCCAAATGAAAATGATTCTTAGAAGCTTGAACTGGAAATAGAAATTCTATCCACAGGAGGCCCAGCAGATTCCTCCTCAGCTGACACTGAAGTTCTCCCAGGCGTGGAAGAGGGAGAGGCATTGCAGGTAAGTCTGGCTTCAGAAGTCGGAAGACAAAAGCTACCTGCTTCCTCCTTCCTCCGCTGCAGGCCCAGTGGATTCCTCTGACTTTGGAAGAATTTGGAAGGTTTGAAAAGTAAAATGAAAATAAATCAATAACCAACCCTGAAGAAATATGCCCATTTTTCTTTAAGAGAGAGAGGGAGAGAAAGAGCAAGAGTGTGTGTGTGTGTGAGAGAGAGAGAAATCAATTTTATTTAGTTTTTCATGTGGCTTTCATTGCTCTGACCCTTCATTGTGCTGAGATTTGAACCTGTTTCTCGCACATGCTAGGCAAGCACTGTAACCTCTGAGCCACTGCATCAGCCCCCTGCCCATGTTTTTAGACACGTATCTTATTTATGACTACGTGAACGAGAGTGAACGTGATGCTTGGTGCTTGCCCATGTATCATGTACCTGCATCTGCACATTAGTTAGCTACTGCTGTGTAACAAATTACTCCAAAATCTGGAGGTCTGAAACAATGAGTACTAGCTCATGTCTCAGTGGTCAGGAGTGTGGGCACAGCTTGGCAGAGCAACTCTGCCTCAAGATCCCACATGAATCTGTAGCGTCCCAGGGTGTTGACTGGGCTTTGTTCTCATTAGAAGGCTCTACTTGGGGACAATCTGCTTCTACGCTTACGCACAGGTTGTTGGATTCAGTTCCTTGCTAGATATCAGTCAGAGGTGGTGCCCAGTTTTCTGCCACGTGCAACCCAGAAACTGGTAGCCAGCGTCCCTCCCTGTAAGAGATCAGGAGAGAACCAGGTAAGACAGAAGCTGCAGGATTTTTGTAACCTAATCTTGGAAGTGACATCTTTTCATTTGTGTGTATTGTATTTGTTAGAAGCAAGTTTCCAGCTGACTCTAAGGAGGAAGATTCCACAAGGGCACAGAACCAGGAGGCAAGAGTCATTGGGGGTGGTCTCAGAGGCTGCCCACCGTGCCCTTCTGTCTATGTGGGTGCATATGTGTTGGGGGATTTATGATTTTGGTTTCGTGGGAGCTGTGGACCCCTGCAGATCTGTAGACCAGGAATGTCCTCTTTCTGGCAATCTGGAAAGGAGAGCCCCATTTAATAGACCATTAATTTATTTGACTTGCACATTTTGTAGACAATTCTTGTGCCTTTGATAGAATGTCCTGTTGAAATCCACAAATCGCAGATCCATGTGGCAGCAGGTAGCAGCCTGTATATGAAAACAGCAGCTGCGAAATGTCAGTGTGCGAAGGTGTTCCGCCAGCGGGTGTAGGTTCCACATGGGGGATCTGCCTGAAAGGTGGGCGAGGCTTCGTGCTCCAGGGCAGCTGAACCCTCACGCTTGTGTTTGGCCTGGAGATGCCAGCATCCTGATACCAACCTTTCTTCTGTGTCCACTGCTGGTGGAAGGCTTGAGGAGCCTCAGCTCAGGCTCGAGTGACAACCCCACTGAGCAGGCCAGGCCAGTGCCTCGGGGAGAGCCCTGGGGAGGGCGAGCCAGGGCCAGGTCACTGTGATTTCCTGAGCAAGATCATATTTTCCAGCAACTTGGTGCCCCATGAATTTCTATGGCAGGCTTTGGGCATGTCACCCCCTTTCATTTAACTAAAGGCGGCATCCCCAGAGTGGCTGCTTTGGGTCTGGACCATTGGCCAATCGTTCCTTCTGCATCTTTAGTCTTTCCCTCCCCTGGTAACCTGCCCTTTGGGGGAGCACTGCTCAACCTGGGGGGAGTCTCCAGTTCTGGGAGTGTGAGGTGATAGAAAGTTGGGGATCCTGTCCTCAGAGCTTTCCAGCTGTGAGACCTCATTTTTCCCCTCCGTAAAATGCAGATCATGCCACCTACTTTACGAGATCATGGGAGGTTCAAATAATTCATACAACGAGCCTGGCGGAACTGGAGCCGCATGGCGGTCACGTGACCTGTCAGGTCTCCCTGCTCCCCACCTGCAGCGCCAAGCCAAAGCCGATCTTTCCTCCTAGTTGAATGCAGTCTTTGCACGTCGCTCTTGTTGCTGAGAGACATTGCTCTTTGAGTGGGAAGTGAGGAAGAGATGTGTGTGTTTGCAGGGGCGGGGAGGGGGGCTCGGGAGAGGCAGAGGACAGAGCACTGCTCTGCTTAACATCTCATTCTGGGACTGACAATGCTATTGATGCTGATGCCAGCAGCGGGACAGGCTGCCTCACCGACCCAGCTCCTGCCCCAGCGATAGCCCCGATCCATTCCTCTGCAGGGAGTTTTGTAGCCCAGCAGTTTCCCTGGCCTGGGGTGTGTGTACGTGTGCATGCGTGTGCATTCGAGTGTGTGTGTGTGTGTGTGTGTGTGTGTGTGTGTTGAAGAACTCTCGGAGAGTACCAGAGATGGAACCCCGATGTGTCCCCCAAATTTATAAGTGCAAATTCCAGCTCCCAGGAAGGTGGTGTTTGAAGAAGTGCCTTTGGGAGTTAATGAGGATCGGATAAGGACACAAAGGGGGCCCTCCAGGTGAGAGGGATGTCCTTACAAGAAGAGACTCCAGAGCATTCGCTGCCTCTTTCTCTACTGTGCGATGATTCAGCAGCCAGATGCTGTCTGCGACCCAGGAAGACACGCTTCACCGGGAACTGAATCCGCAGACACCTTGCTCTTGGCTCCCCCAGGTTCTGAACTGAGGAAACTGTTTAGGCCCCTGTCTATGGCATTTTGTTCCAGCAGCAGGAGCTGGCTCTCACCTGACAGCCTTCCCAGCTGCCCTCTGAGGCCCCTGCCGTCCCGTGGCAGCTGTCACTCGGTGTCACTAAAGGATGTCTCTGTCTGTGGGGGCCTGCAGGGGGATGCAGGCTTCTGGGGAAGGTTGCTTGTTCAGCAGGGGCACAGCGGCAGATTGGGTGGTGGCTCCTGGTGTATCATAAAGGAGAGAAAGGCTGTGGGCCGCCTCTGAGCCAGGAAAAGCTAAGGGATCACATCATGTTCTTACGATGGTCACTTGCAAGTTCTGGGGAACCCGGCTGGGAGTACAGGGAAGGGGGTCCTCCTGGCTGGGGGACTGCACTTGTCCTTCACGCCTGCAGCTCTGACAAGGTCCCTCAAAGAGCCATGTCTCAGATTCCAGTTGGTGGCCTCCAGGTCCCTGTCTGTACCCCAGATCAGGGCTGATGCCACCCCCCCCCCCGCTCCCGTCACCCCAGGGCCGTGTGTGCCCAGGGCCCAGGCAGACCCTGGCATGCTGTGCCCTGGCACTAGTGCTCCCACCCCCACTGGCTGCTTCATCCCTTCAGCCTCCCTACAAGATTCCCTTTGTCATTAAGCTTATTTTATCTCCTCTGCACTGAATGACGCTTATTTGCCTCTATTGCACGTGGTTAGGCAGGGGTGGATAAGAGAGGGACAAAGGAAAATGATTTGCTCTCACTGTGCCACAAAGGGCACATTTTCTTTGTGGGGTCTGAAGGTGTGCGTCCTCAGTGGTCTGATTGCCTGGCCTCGGTGTCACTTGGAGCCTCCCTCTGGCGTTCTATT